>VWZK01022254.1:162202-232709 GCA_013396935.1 Baryphthengus martii
TTATGAGATTTTTCCCTCCCTTCTCCGGTTCCCCCCCTCTCCGTGCTCCGCCTTTGCGGGCAGTGCGCATGTATGGGGCGGCAGCTCAACCCCTGACTCACCCCTTTCGTCTCCCATCAGCTCCCGGGAGGAATCCCCCGCGGCGGGCTAGGAGGGAGAGGGTAAAAAAAGGCGGCCACCATGAATCGCCTGGGAAGGAAAGCGAACGAAACCCTTATCGAGATGGCTCTATCTGCTGACGGTAGGAGATGACGGGGAGAAGAGAGGGAATGGGGGGATCGCTGCTTTGTTCCGCCTCTCCCTTTGGTGAGGAGGGTGCCGGGCGGGGCCGGGGTTTCCTGCCCGGTAGTGCCCGGGGAAACGTCCCGAGGGCGGGCGGCTGGTGTTTGGTGGGGTCCGGTTCCTCCCTGGGGCTCTGCAGGCAGGCGTCTGACAGATGAAGTTGATCCCGAGTGGTTCCTGCTGTCTCCTGAGCCTTTTATCCTCCGGCTTCCGCTGAAAAATAGCAAGTAAGAGACACGTTTGCGTGAGCTTCAGCGTGGCTTGATTAGCTCTTTATTAACTCTAAACCTTGACAAAAATGGCTTCTGTATCGACGTGCTGCTCAGAACCAATGCCGTGGCTACAAAGAAGATGAGACTCCCTGTTTTAAGCAGTCCCATGGAAAATATGAGAGATACCAGATACAAGTTACTCCTGGGGAGAGTCTGATTAGACACAAGAGGAAAATTTTTCACAAGGAGGATCAGCCGTTGGAATAATCTCCCCAGGGAAGTAAGTGGTAGAGTCCTCAGCATTGGACGCGTTTAAGATTCAGCCGGACAGGGTGCTGAGCCATCTTATCTAGGCTGTGTTTTTGCCAAGAAAAGTTGGACCAGATGATTCTTGACGTCCCTTCCAACCTGGTATTCCATCACTCAGTACTATAGATCACCCTGTATATCTAAACACTCTTCAAATGTCTTTGCCCAACAGCAAACTTTAAGCCTTTCACAAAACAGCATCTGCTGGATTCAGGCTGAGATGAGCTGCTGTCTGCCAGTAACTGAGATTGTCATTACAAGAAGGTTCAGAGCTGACCAGGTCACCTCACTTTGGAAGGTGGGAGCAGCCCCTCTCCTGCCTCGCTCCATTTGGGATGCGCTGGTACCTGGTCAGCTTTGGATAAAGCCCCTGCACCAGTTGCAGCCAGTGGGCTTGTGTTGGGCCCTTGTTTTTTTGCAATAGCCAGGTTACAAGTTTCCAGTTCAAGTCAGTAGGTAATGTACTTACTTATAATAAATGTGGTAATGTTATGATTTCGTCAAATAACATGATGCAATGCTTCAGTGTATATTTATCGGTACCTCACCAGGCAACGTGAATCAACACTCAGATAGTAGGTGGATATTTCCAGAAAGATTCTGTAGATACATAAAACCAAAAGAAAAATGCTGACCTAGAATAATTTCATTTTGGGAATCATGCTTTGCCATCAGCATTAGAAGTGAAAATCTTAAAAGTTGGAAAGGACCACGAAGAGCTTCTGGGTTGGCTGCTTGGGGTGTATATTTCCTCTCACAGCTTGACTGCCTCATGGAAGAAAAAACATAATGCCATTTTAAACACCTTGTGTAAATCACCCTGTAAATTGCACTAGTGGGACATCAGGACTTTCAACATCTTTTGACAGACTTGTTTCAGAGCGGTATGAGCACAGATGATGACTATGACAATTATCCCAGGGAAGCTGTTTACGGTGCCAGCGAGGAGCGGTGTCCGAGTGTGGCGAGGCAGGTGCCCGCAGCAAGCGTCAGACGGCTGTTGGCCGTCTCGATGCCGGTGGAGCTGGCAGGCGTGCTCAGGAACCGAAGCAGATGGCTGTTCCAGCCTCTCGACCAGCAGTGCCTTTCCAGGCTCTTGTGAGGAATCCTGAGTCATTGCTGCCTGAGAGCAACGAAAAGTATTTAGGATTGAGCTGCTCTAACCAGTGGGTTTTATTTCTCATACAGCGTATTTACAAAATATGGGACAACTGTTTAGAGAATGATGTTAGAAGTCGTGTTTGTAAACTGAATTCCTCAGCATTCAGTTTTCACAGGAGCACCTTATGAGGGTTTTGTTGTCATAAATGTTGAATCAAAGGAGATTAGAGGGGTTTCAGTGAATGAAGATGTTTTTGTAGGATTGACCATACAGTAGCACATAACTGTTCATACAACATCTTGCACCAGTTCAATTAAAATTTTTTTTTTAAATGAATCACTCTTCTAAGAAACAAATTGAATATGGGGTAAAGTGAGTAGACTTTTAAAAGTTGATGTTAATTTGTTGTCCAGAAATCTATCAAGGTAAAAAAAAAAATTTAAAAATCTCCCTTAAATTCTGGTTAATAAGAGTTACCAGTGTGCATATATCGTCACTGGGACTTCTCATAGATCTAAACATCTGCTTTATGCTTTTAAGGAAAAGATAGTATCTTAAGGAGGCTCCAAGCTGTAGATGCCTGATGTGCTGAAGCAGGGTCTGTGTGAGTCAGTAGGAAATAAATAAATAAAGGCAGAAATAAAAAACATCTGTTGCTTATTTTCCTTAAGGCCGCGCTCCTGTTTGGATGGTACGTGTGTATTTAATTCTGGTTTGCCGCTACTTTTTGTTAAACTTGAGTGCTGAGGAACAGACCTTGGGGGTGAAAAAGTAACCAGCAGCACCAAGTTGAACTTGAAGAGGCTGTGTTTAGAGACTGTGCACCAGAACTTCTACCTTGAAGGAAACTTTCTGGCTTCCTGTTCAATTACACCCGTGTGAGGTAATAAGTTCCATTTTCCTCTGTGTGATTTTGCTTTCTGTTGGAAGACGTGTGGTGTTTACCTCAAATATTGAAAATGAAGAAAATTCAACTTCCAAAACTGGAATGCAAATATCAGGGGAAGACCACCAGAGTATGTTGTTAGGAATATTTCTTTATATCTACGCTGTCTTTCAGCAAGTTTTTTTCCAGCATGACGTGTTAATGCTACAGTAGCTCTGCTGTGGGATAAATGCCCAAGACTCTGGATCTTCTGGAAACTCATTGGCCCCATGTCATGATTTGAAATAAGCTGCTGTTATACGTGTGGTTCCTCTTCCAGAACTTCCAGGAGTCTGATTTGAACTCGGAATGCTCTAAGACCGATCTAAATTCCAATGCTTACTTAGGTTGGTTGTCATCTTGCTCGTGTTCCCTCTGAGAAAGGCAGCAAAACATCGGGAAAACCCGATGGCGTGGTTGCAAACGGCACTTGTGTCAGCTTCTCGGAATGCCTCAGCGTTCAGGGCCAATTACTGCTGTCATTTAATAGAATGATAATTCATTTATTTAACGAGTATTATTATGATTCATACAAGTAACATAAAATGCAGGCCTCTGTTCCCAACGACATCTGTCTCTAGTTACTGGAGCAACGTACGTAGTAATTTCTGATCTATTTGTGGAAGCGCTGAATGGGAGATCATGTTCCCACAGGGCTAAAGCGGAGGGTTTCTTCACCTGAAAGCTTTTTTTTAAAAAATATTATTCCTAGCTAATGAAATAAAAGCTCTGAGGAATTTTAGACATTGTTCAGAATATAGAAATCAGGGGAGAAAATACTCCCTGAGACCAAGCAACTTGTGTAGCTCCTGAGTGGAATTCCTTTAGTGGCTGCGATGCGTCACGGCGGGGGTGCACTGTAAATACAGGTTGGTTATGGGAAGGTATCCTCCTTTTAACGGAAAACTCCACTTTGTGGTAGGAAAGCCTGCATTTGGGAACTGATCCCAACAACTTGCATAATACTGCCATATATATATCTTTTTTGTATACATGCTGTGGTGTTCTTGGTGAGAAAATAAACATCAAGCTCATTCCACCACAGCTGTTAAATAGGGATTTTATCCGGGGATTGTCTCAGTTAAAAAAAAACAAAACAAAAAAAAAAAACCAAAGGAGTAAATTGCCCTTGGACTGATGACTGAGCCATATAACACTTTTCTTTTAGATAAGGACCCTGCATATGAGGTTAAAGTCACTTTCTCTGCAGCTCGGTGAGTGACAAAGGGGAGCAGCTCCCAAGAAGGGCTGAAGTCTCTCAGGCCTGCTTAACCCGCTTGGAAGAGCTGGGTACAGCTGAATTCCCTCTGGTGAAGAACTGTGTCACTGTCCAGCCCAGCTCCAGTTAGTAAGAGGTCTGCAGCTTCACCTTTTTGCTCATAAAATGAAAGAAAATGCTCTGCAGCAGTTTCTCTCTTGTGGGATTCCTGGAGGAAGGGCTTAGTTCCAGCTGAGAGCAGAGGTTCCGAGCTGGGAATGCCAAGTAAACACTGAGGGAGCAGCTGAAACCCTTCTGATGCATAAGGCAGAGAGTTGTTCTCTCAGTGTTTCCCTCTCAGGCAGTTTGCCGGTAAAGTAGTCAGGTGTGGAGTCCTGGCAGGTTTCCAGTGTGTAGAGGTTTGGTTTTTTGGTGTTTGGTTGTTTTTTTAATAAAAATTTGGCTTTGGAGCAAAATTCAAAATTTTGAACGCGTAACTACAGCCTGAAAGTTTCTAGTCTTTGCTGCTGCTCGGTGAAATTGTGCCATGAGTAAGGTGATGGAAGGTTTTTGTAATTCTTCTCAACTTGCAGACAAATTCAAAGCTACTTTGCTTTTTAAGCTTTTAGTTACCAGGTGCATTAGCAGCACGTGTTGAGAACTGAATGCTGCGGTGAAACGCAAGTTTTTTGCCCTCTGTGCAAGTCTCTACAGAAAAGAGATTAACTATCATAAAATGGAAGGGCACTTTCACAAGATTAATAATTACTATGATGCAAGGGAGGACTAGGATAAGATATAAGAGAGTTACTGAATATATGCTTTGAAAATTAAGTGAACTGTTGGCATATATTTTGTAAAAAAAAAAAAAACCAAACCCGACACAAAACGGAAACAAACCCCAAACAAAAGACCGAACAAAGTTATCTTCATATGTAGTATTTGTAAACTACCTAGAGGAGAAGCACAGTGCCAATATAAACATGTAATCAAGAAGGTTTAGGTAATGTAAAAATGTGGTCAGTTGCTGTGTCAGATGCTAAGTGGCAAGGTAATAAATACAGTGAACTTTTCCACTGTTTTTTTGTTGTTAGCTGGGGGTGGGACTGAAGAGCAGTGTAGTTCCCAGCTCGTACTTCATTCTCTAGCAGTAATTTAATTATATTTGGGAGTAGCTTTTGACGTGCAGATGTGTATAAAGGCACGGTGGGGAGGGAAGATCCTCATGCCGTGTTGCTAGGGATAATCCTTGCCATTATATTATATATATTATATATTCTGGAAGGGTTTGGAGGTATTGGCTATCTGCACAAAGCTGAATATTAGGATAATAATAAATATCAGGAATTATTTATTGTGTGGGGGAGGAGTTGATTCTCAATTGAGACTTGGTTACTTGGGTTATACTATTGAGATGTCTGTTGGAGGGGCCTCCTGCAGGGCCCTACGATGTTGAGCCCGTGCTGTTCCCCGCTTTTGGCCCAGGCACGCCAAGAAAAGGCGCGTTTCGGGATGGTTGGCTGCTGCCGATAAAACAGGCTCACAATAAGGCAAGATGCCTGAGCCAGCGCTAGAAACTTCATGTCGTGTGTAGCTGTGCTGCCATGCTTTGTAAGCACAAATTACCTCTTCATGGAGCATAATACGGTTCTTAACTCACTCATCTGGGTAGGCTAAGGGATGTAAAACAAAAATCGACTTGGAAGAGTAGTTCTGTCCCTGCAATGCTTACGCTTACTTAGGACGAGAGGAAATGGCCTCAAGTTGTGCCAGGGGAGGTTTAGATTGGATATTAGGAAGAAATTCTTTCCTGAGAGAGTGGTTAGGCACTGGAACAGGCTGCCCAGGGAGGTGGTGGAGTCACCATCCCTGGAGGTGTTTAAGAGACGAGTAGATGTGGCACTTGAGGCTGTGGTCTAGTGGTTAGGGATGCTGGTTGATGAAGGTTGGACTAGATGATCCTGGAGACCCTTTCCAACCATAGTGATTCTATGATTTTACGCAGCAGTAATCCAGTAAAGGTTTCTGAATCTATTTCTGTGTATTCAGAATACATCCATGTGGGAGGTTGGATCACTTTTCACACCACATCAAGGCAGAACTAGGCTGTATTCTCCCTCAGCCTGCCTTCAGTCTCTCTTTGGCCCACTTTCATCACTGGTTTCTGCTAATGAAGGGTTTCTGCTTTAGTTGTAACTGGTGTGCAAGAAATGAGAGAAATTGTCTGCCCAGCTGTCATTTGGAATTTTCAACAGATTCTTTCAACCCAAATGGTTATGGGTTTTACTACGTTGTTTTTTTTTATTTGTAATATAGTAGTATCTGTAATATATAGTCTCTGACTATTAATAAATTAAGAATAGACTAACATTTGATGTTACTTTTGTTAAAAGACTTCACTCTAGGCTGCTATTTCAAATCATACTTTTTTTTCCAGTGCATGGGGATCACTCATTTACACATAACAACATAAGCACCTCGTTATTTCACCTTGTTGGCTTCTCTGGGTCTTTTGGTACAGTCAGAGCCATTGTCCACTGGCTCTCAGTGAGGATGAGTAGACATTGTAAAGTTCCAAATGTTGTTTTTTTGGAAAGTGAGAATATCTTTGGGTGAACTGGAAATCCCAAGTGATCCCCTTGTCTTCCTTTGCCGGTTCCCAAGGGTAAATGTGAAATCTGAGGCCTTTGGCAAGACGGGAGAAGCCCAGAGCAAGCCATGTGCGTAGGGCTCGTGATGCAGATGCCCGGCCTTTAATTTTCTGCACTAGCCCTAAATTAGAAAGAGCCCTGTCGTTTGTGATTCGAAGGGGTTTTCTTAACTATCAGGTAGGAAATCACAGAGCCTATGTTTGCACAATTTATAGTGTGCTAGAAATATTCCACGCTAACCAGTTATGACTGGCAGACACGGCTTGGAGGCCGCTGGCAAGCTGGATGCCTTCGCGTACTTTAGTCCTGCTAATTGACTGGCGCTTGCATAAAAACCTCCTAAGTGCTGGGAGCTGTGGTCCATTGCCCTGCTTGATTGATAGGAATTGCTTCTTTCTGGAGTTAGTCCAGAGTAGAGTTATTACAATGTCTTTAAAGTAGTTTGGACAGAAGATGTGAATTCTTGCAAAGTCATACCTCAGGAAAAAAAAGAAAAAAAAGGATTTGTTTGTGAACGGTCTTTCTATACTAGTATATTTTATATATCATTTAATATAAGAAAATGACATACTTGGTGAATACGCTAGCAAAATTCCCATTGGAAGCTTAATCAAAATAGCATTGAACTAGGTAGACCACGAGGACCAGAAGGAACAAAAACTTGCAGCTGAAACTGTCCATCTGAAATTAATATCCGGGTAGCCTGAAACTGAGGAATACTGCCAGCAGACAGTGAATTCAGGGTGTAGTTTTTTATACCTTAGTTTTCACTTTCTTAATAAAAGTACAAGTGCTATGTGTTTCTAGTTAATGCTAAACCTCTTCCCACCGTTTTTTTCACTAGTTCCTCATTGTTGGTTCCTTATTCATGTACCGCTTCTCTCTTAGAGTATCGCTGGGAGCTCTCCCGTAGAAGGCTGGGACCGCTTGGAAAGCAGGGCTATACCTAACGCTTCTTGAAATGCTCACAATTCCCCTTTCTCCATCTTCTCATGAAGGAGATGTGAGAGCAGCTGGCACCTTGACATATCTGCAGAGCTATTGCCGGAGCTCTGTGTCTGCCTCTGCAGTCAGACAGTGCTGATGGAATCTGGACCAGCGCATATAAACGGTCCAAGTGTGAACAAGCACAGCCAGAGCGCGTCAGGAGTTGCTGGGACTCCTGCAGTCTGGTATTTTACCGCTCTGCTCTTCTGAGGTTTGTTTCCCATCCTGCTCCCCCTCCCTTACATGCATCTAAATGCTACACAATTGAAAAATACCTGATTTTATTCAGCTGTCGCTGGTCTGGGCGCTTTTTTATTTACTTTTGAACCTGTAAATCAGTTTCCACGTGTCATTCTGCAAAACGGTGATCCCCAAAATGTCCAAGTGCCACCGTCGGTGCTCACAGCACGCTTTGTGTCTTGGCTGTGCTGGCACATACAGTAGGGTAATGGTTATTGCCTTAACCGCGTCACAATGCCATTAAGTTCTCTCTTGCTTGTGGTTTTTTGCTAAAAACAGATTTACACAACTGGTTTGGTTTTTTTCCTCCTTTTTCCTTTTTTTTAATTTTTTTTTTACTTGAGTGCCTTTTAATCAAAAGGGGCGGTTTTATGGTTTTTCAGAAGGAAAGCAGCTGAGCGTGAGCCTCAAGTTCAGATTTAAAATACCTGTTTACTACACTGGAGATGAGAACCGAGAACTTCATGTCTTTTTCCAAGTGCTAAATGAGACTTTCTTATTGGTAGGAACAATTTCTTTTCTGTAAATTTATGCCTATATAAAAGAGTTATTAAATAGTTAATTTTTTCTTCTGTGTTGATAAATACCTGTTCTCTGGAATCACTTGCTTAATAATAAAACACATGCTGAAAATTAATGTGTCTGTGAAGCAGCTTGTACTTGAACGCAATTTTTAAATTATTTTTTTTTAGGAATATTTCTTTTTTTTTTTTTTTAAATGTTCCAAATAAATTTTCTTAGATTTATTGAGAATTTAATGTTTTGTTAAGGAATAGTTTTAAACTTTTAGAAGCAGCTGTGAGCGTGCATAAGCCACCAAACATATTCTTGAGATCGAATCTTTGGCTCAGCAGCGCAGTTGCGACTCTTCAGACAGTGCCAGGTGAAGTACTAACACTTGTTTGAGTTGCTCAGGAGCCAGCCCACTACGCAAGTCCTTGGTTTCCCAGGGCAACGCAGGCTTCCAGCTCCGGGAGGATATGGGCAATAGACATGTGATTTAGTTAATAAGTCATTTTAAAGCTTCTCAGATATGGAAGCACTTACAATAATGATTATGGAGCTTACTTGGAATGAGGGACCCTACTCTGGAGAAGTCTTTGTCCAGTAGGCATTTTTGTGAATGACTCACTGCTCAGTTGGGCTCCTTATCGAAGATGGAAGTTGATCAGAGCGGATCCCACTGCAGCAGTAATCCCCTGGTGATCTTTTAGGAGCAAAGGGCACAGTACTGCGAACAGCTCATTGATTTAGTGATAAATAATCACATTTTAAATTGATTTTTCTGCCAGGCAGGCCCAGTGATTGGATAATGGCAGGGCTTTATGAAGATAACTTTAAGACACCTAGGAATAAAATTTTCTTTCTTTGCTCAATAAGGATGACTATTAGGAATTTTCTTTGTAGTGCAAAGTAGCTCCCTCACAACAACTGCAATGTAAGTTGCAGGGTTTGATTTCTTTGTTTTGTGGTTTGTTATTGGTTGGGGTTGGTTTCTTTACTTGTTTTCATTTCACATGGACCATCCAGATTTTGCTCTAGAGATAATATATGTGCGTGAACTGATGTGCCAGAGGTGTCAGATGTATGCAAAACAGCGTGACTGGTCTGAAAGTTCTTTTTATCTGCTTGATTTTGTTGACTGAGAAGGATGCTGTTACGGTGTCTGAGAAAATCATGGAAATAAAAGGCAGCAGTATTTTGGAAACAATACTGAAAGTAACAGCAGGACCAGTAGTAATACTGTCTGACTGCTGCTAGGCAATACACAGTTCATCAGCATCCGCCTGAGAATCCTGGCTCTGACTTGGCCTTTGGAATAGCTCTGTCAGAGCTCTTTCAGCATGCAAGTGCAGATGATTTTCTCGTTTTAGTAGCAAAATGAAAATTTTGATCCTTTAACGTGTCTATTCAGCTGCCACTTGCCTTTAGAAGCGCCCAATATGCCAACTTTTTTACTGGTAGAAACACATCTGCCAAGAGCTCCACTTGGTGCAGATGAGTCAGGGTGATAGAAACTGGAAGGAAAACTGAAATGTCTTCTCTTAGTTTTGTGATGCAGAGTTGCTCTGAACTGTGCTAGAGTGCAGCATCTACCCACCAGCTGCTCCGGGCCCAGCTGTACCTTGAGTGCAGCAGCAGCAGCAGCCAAGCTTTTTTCTTCCCATCTGCCAGCAGATTTCAGCTTGTTGAGGATGCTGAAGTGACGGAGATCACCATCTTGCAGGGAAATTGCTGTCTACGTACAGTTAAAAGATGCTAGAGCATCCCTGGCTGTGCCTGTGCTACTGATTGAAAACACCAAGGATTTTGTTTCATTTGCCTTCAAGGACAAGTAGCACAGTCCAGCCACATCCCTAGGGCTAAAGCGCAGCCATCAAAGAGAACTGGTAGGTGGGTTGTGCACGTGGTCTCCAATCTATTTATCTGATTTTTAATATACGCTGGCCAGTCGTGCTTGAATAGCTTGCATGGTGTTCATATGCTGTAAAGAGCAGATACAGGAGTGTCTGTGAAACATTGTGAGCATCTTGGCATCTGGACCACAGTGTGCTTTTTGTCCTTCAGCATGGAATGACTAGAAAAATTGTGATTCTTTTTTGATTCCTGAAATATGAATCGTATTAAAGCACTACTTTTAACCAACTAAATCATCAGTTTTGCCATGTAGAAAAAGAAAGTCATTCAGCTACCATGAACAAAGTTAAATCATTGCAAAATTACAAATCATTTCCTTACAGCAGAAACCATTTTTCTTGCTTGTTATGGAAATCATGAAATTATACTAATAAAAGTACCCTTTTTTGTGGGGTAAACTATTTGTACTTTAAAAGGCAAAATCAGTCTTGGTTGTATTCTCCAGACTTTAGTTCTGCATGTTGATTTCTGTGAGCTATTTTGGATTACTGTTGAGGTGCTGATCAGCTGGGTCTGTAATTGAAGTAGAACGGTCCGTAATTGTTAGGGGTGGCACACTGAAAATTTGGAAGCGGGTTGCCCTGCGGTAGGGTGTAGTTTGGGACAGGGTGTGTTAATAGCACAGAATTATAGGTCATGTGAAGCTTACTTATTTGCCATCGTGTGCAAACTCCCAAGACAGATGTATTTAAGGGGTTACAAATAGCTGTGTGCAGAACTGTAAGGCTGTTAGAGATGGTGGTTACCCTGGGAAAGAGGCATTTCTTTCAGCTGAGATACCTGCATGCCCAGGCAAAGCCAATTATTTGAATATGTATTAGAATTACATGTATCTGAAACAGTTTTCATGAGTTTTGCTAGCCATGGTGTTGTGCTGGAGTTTAGTTTGAAGAAAAAATGTGCAAGGTGTGACTGCAGTTTGTACAAACCAATTTTGTATTGCTGAGCAGATTCATTCTTCTTGGTGTACAGATGTTTCTAGATCTCTTTACATACAGCAGAGCGTGTAGTGTTGAAGAACAAGGCCATTCCCTTAAATATGATGGTTTTATCAAGATATTACTGGTTTACTCCCATCTTTAGATATGAAGTTGTAATTTCTTGCAGAATTTTAAAGGCATCTTCTTGACTAGCGGAAATTATTACAGAGTTCCCCCGCTGCCGAAACAGGAAAGCAGCACCCTTGTTTGTGTGGCTGAATAAGATGCCTGGACAAAAAGGTGAATGTTGGTGTCTCAAGAGGAACCTCCTCTGTGCTTTCTGTCCAGGTCACAGTCTGTGGTTTCCGGGGCTTTTGTTGGATGTAGTGACTGTATGGGAAAGGAGAGAGGAGAATTATTAAATAGAGACGTGTTAAAAGTAGATTTTACTTCTGGTTCTTACTGAAGTGTTTTTTCCTTTTAAAGATGACACTGCAGTTCTCACCAAGTTCAAGCCATCGCAGTCAGAAGGTATTGTACTAACCCACGTTACACCTTCCTCTCCTCTGTGTGTGTCCTCTGTCGGGTTTGTTTTTTTCCCTACTGAGAGCCTCTTGGAAGTCAGACTTCAGTTTATGAGAGTCACTGATATCACATATGAGCCGGGCTTTTTGCAGTGTGATTTGCAAGTCAATTCTTAGCTACCTGTGGGCAGCTCTCTTGGTGAAGGACTAATTTGGCATCTCCATTCCTGGTGCTTGTTGCAGTTCTGGGTTGTGGCTCCTCTACACCTTCCTACGTGACTTGAACATGCATTTCTTGTCCTGCTTCTGCTCAGGAATCCATTTATGTGTTTTTTTTCAGGAGTGACTGTGTTAAGTTTGTCGTATTTCTCAGTTAATACGTTTTGCATTCTCTTTTTGCCCCCTTCTGTGCTGCTCTAGAGTTACGCAGTTTTAGTTCCCTGGATCGGAGATACCAAGAGGATTTTCTTCCACAGGTTGCATAAGTAATCGGCTGTGGGACTGGGAGAGCATTTAAAACGTAGAACTCTGAATTGTGCTTTTTCCTGAGGTTAAACTTAAACAGCTACAGAGAAGATTAATCCAGAAACCACCGCACACCAAGGCTGTTGTGGCAGGCTGTGGAATCGGTTCAAGTCCTCTCAGCAGCACAGGCGCGACGGGTTCTCTGAGGAAATGTTTGGGCTTTCTGCTCCTGGGCCCTGGGCTCTCTGCCTCTGGGCAAAGCTGCAGCAACCTCCTGCTTGCCAGGGCTGTGGGCAGAGCCGGTGGCAGAGCGAGCTGGCCAGGCTCCCTTTCCTGGGTCAGGCAGCGGTCTGCTGTCCTGGGCAGATCCCAAGTTTGCGGAAGCTGAGAGCCAGCCCTCTGTGAAGGTAGAGCCTCTCCTTAGGAAGATTCTTGGAGAAACAGTTTCTCATGTAAATTAATCTGAATATTCTGAAAGGTGTACTTTCTTGAGTCGAGACTTCTGCCTTCTTATTACGATATTCTCCCACTATGAGCCATTTGGCTTTTTCACACCTTGAAGCTTGTGCTGTGTTGGGAGGTGACCTGAGTTCAGTTCTGTGCTGAAGCTGTTCCTGTAAAACCTTTTCTGTGTTTGGTGGGGTCTTACAGCGTGGTCCCCGCAGCATTTGTGATGTATGTTGGTAGGAAGGATGATCCCAAATTATTTACTGTCCCACTGACTTTTTAGAGATGACTTCACGCTGGCCTGTACACTTGTATCAGCACGTGGAAATGCCTTTCTACAAGTGCACAAGTAAATCTTAAGTGCCCAGATTGTGGCTACTAGTACAGATACTGCAGGTGTAGTTTGCTTTAGCAGAATAGCATCCAACAGCTTTAATTGTCTGAGCATTCAGAAACTGATACATTATGTTAAATACTATTATATACCATTGCCCAGTTTCTCATCACCTGTACAGCTACAAACAACGAGACCATGTTCTGTAAGTGAACCTAGACAAAGAAAAAAATATAGAGAACAAAATGCTCTCAAGCTATGCTTCAGTAGCTTATTATAGATTTTTTGAAGAACCCGTTTATATCCTGCCTGGAGGAAGTTTTGACCGAAAATACTTGCAGGTTACAAAAAGATTTACAGGTTGCTCAGATTTTACTGGTTGGAGTAATCTAACTGGAGTGGTCTTGACAGTGGTCCAGTCTAAGGTGTGCTGGTCAGTGTGTCCAGTCTAAGCTATACCCAGCAGTACTTCCTTGATGGAGAAATGAGTATGAATCATTTTTTTCTTGAAGAAAGAGGCATCATTATTAGATGCCTGCTCTAGATTGTGATGAGCTGTTTTCAAAACTCCTTATCCTTTTCCATTGGTGGTGGAGTTATTTAGATGCCTGATTTAGGAGACTGGTCTGTCTGTCTGATCAGCAGACAGATGGCTGTTGGCAAAAACTTCTTGGAGTAGGAGCCCAGCCCAACGGCTCTGGTTTGCTCTCCAGAGGAAATTGGTGACAGAGCAGCTCCAGAGCCACAAACCCAGCCAATGTCCCAGGATGATTTCGGGATCTGAAGATATTCAATGTAATTTTCCCCTATAATGTTAACATTTAGGTGAGGGTCCTTTGTGAATTGCAGGAGGGTCATGTGGGGAGTTCAATACTGTCGTTAAAATGAAGGTGGGTGTTTTCTGTTGGCTTTTTTTTAAAAAAAAAAAACAACCGAACCAACAAGAAGCTTGGTAATTTAAGTTGATGTTACTGTTCTTGATCCTGTCATCATACCTGCAGTTTGTGGGCATCTGTCATGTTGAGGTTATGCACCATTAATCCCTTAGCAGCAAAAAAACCTAATTCAATTTCTAGGAAGCAACTCCAGAGATAACTGAACTTTAATAACTGAGGGGGCAGAGTTCTGGGTGAGAGACCCTCATAAATAGTAACCTAGCAGACATTTCAGACAAGAAAGATCCATGATACTGACACGTTTTTGTCACAAAAATACGTTTCTGTGACTGCAAGGTTACAACCACGTAGTACAGACTGAGTATATTGTGTCTTGCAGCATTTTTTCCCCTTCAGAGAACCATTCGTGAACATTTTTTTGGTTTTGTTGGTTGTTTTTTTTTGTTTGTTTGTTTTTTTATTGTTTTTTTTTGGGGGAGGAGAGTTAACGGTTGGATGCGGTGATCTCGGAGGTCTTTTCCAACCATTACAGTTCTGTGATTCTGTGATTTTTATGTAGCTGAGTGTTTTCCAGCTTTGCTTTAGCTTCTTTGTGATTCCATGCCTTCAAGATTCACATCATTTTTGGATACAATAATATTTGAAAATAAGGAATGCATTTTTGTGACTCCATTTTTCTTTCGCTGTTCCCTAGGGGAGGAGTGCAATGGACCTTTATGTGAAACTATTTCAACGACAGGATCAGAAGTCCCAAGCAGCTCCGAGGTAAGGTACCGATGGCGTTAACATGCCACTGGTAGGAATAAAGAGGAACAGTTGCTGTGAAGAAGAGAATTAGTTTTAAAACTTATAAGACAATCTAAACCAAATATACTTCCTTTTTTTTTTTATCCCTGTAAATATTTTCTTCCTCTAGTATTTTGAAAGAGCAAAACCATGAATGTAACTCTGAAACTCACTGAGTCTTAAAAGAAACTCACCAGTGTTAGTGCTACAACAGTTCAGCAGTAGCAGAAAACACTCTGAGCTTAACGGTGTTTCCAGTATCAGTCTTGAAATAAGAATCCCATGATCATTTCATGTTTTGGCAGTTGGAAAAACATAATGCTTCTGCACAAACCCAACTCTTTGTTTTATGCTGCATATTGTCTTGCTGGCTTGTTAGGGAAATCAAGGCTCTGCTGCTTTCCTCTGCTCTAGGGCTGTTTTGACAGCGTAGTGAGATTTATGAGAAAGCAAATGAAGATTTGAGTTATAAAAATACCTCTTCCTTGTGAGGTGTGCAGTATGAAAAACTTCATCAGCTATTCATTTTTTCACACTACCTCATTGCTCAATAATACAGTGCACAATAGCTTCAGTGGATAGCGGTGTGTGGTTACTGTTCACTTAAGAAACCGTTTTTAAAGGAATATTGAAAATATACATTCTTGAAATCGGTGTTTTATTTTAATTTCCATTGTCTGGTTTCTTTGTTGTGGTTATTATATGCTTAGAGGCAGATAGGAAGAGTTTTAGATAGGAAAAGAAACAGTTGCTATGTCAAAGTAGATTCTCACACTGGCCATGTGCACTCATCAGAAACGATGTCTGTTGAGTTAAGTGATAGAAAACTGTAGCTGTTCTGATGAACTTAAGAGTAAAACATGTCCTTACCTACCTCTGAGAGGCAAATTTGGAAATGCTTGTGTGAAGACAAAACTGAGAAGTGCTTCCTAGATTGCACAGATGTGCCACCAAGTGCAGTCACATCATCTAAATCTTTTCATAAATCTCCCAGTTTCATCTTAAAAAATTGTGAGCATGTTTACCCTGCTACTTTCTGAATGTATTATAGAAGTTGTAGTGATCTTATTCTCCAGGAAAATTTCAGTGAACAGCCATATCACATCCTTCACTGAACCCTGTGCAGATACAACCTCCAATTATGGCTTATGAATCACAGTCCTGTGATAAGCGTCAGAGTCTGGAGCTGTTTCTGAGTCCCTTTCGAGCATCGCAGACTAGACAGAGCTGACCGATTTCACCACAGCTTGAAGGAATTCACTTTATGACTTAGGAGAGGAAAACACAGGAAACATGGGAACAGGGGTGCAACACGTGTCATGGAGAGATCATGGGATTTGAACCTTGTTTGAAGGGTGAAAGATTCACGATGGAAAGGAGGCTTTGATCTTCAGCACTTTGTCTGGGACGTCGTCTCCCTGTGAAAAACACTTCTGATTCCTCTCACAAAACTCTCGCATTGGTAACTTCATGCTGCCTTTTCTCGCTTTCTACTTATTATCGACTTAATTATTTTTCTTCCTAATTTGTTCTTAAATACCACAAAGTATTGCCATAGCAGTAATATTAGTCTGTGGTTGACTCGATGACTTGGGTTTTTGTTATTTTCTTCTCTCCCTCTAAGAAGAGACAGCTCATTTGGCTTTAGATAGTTTGTTTCCCCAGATCAGCTGGTTATCTGATGTTCGCTTACATTGAAGTTAGTACTTCTCTGTGCTTTGCCTTATCATACCCTATGTCCCCTAACACGGTCTCATTTATCTGATTTTTTGCTTTCCGTGCATTAGCCAGACAAAGTTACAGAGTTACTCTTAATCTTCTTGCCGTTTCACACTTATCAGCCATGACAGGCTTAGTTCTTGAAGATTAATGCCCTAGATAGTCGGGTTAAGTCTATCCTTAGAGTTTTTTCATGACTTTTTTCCAACAGTAGGATAGCCCTGGTTTTATTTTTTCATATAATGCTAATCCTTTATCTTCGTACATTGTCACAACTTCAGTTTTCTTCTCTGTAAACTGGAACAATTTCTTTTCCCTCAGTTCTTTGCTGGCTGTCTTTTGTCATCCTTGATGCATTCCCACAGGAATTGAGCAGGGTCATATGTCCCAACATGAAAGACAAGCTGTGGTTTCTCCTGTTTTTACCAAGACCCTTCTGAGCTCAGGTCAACAGGCTCTGTTTTTGTTCTGACAGATAGCACACTTCTCCATTTTATGGTTCTACTCTGGTGATGGATACGTTGGTCATTTTCTTATTACTTAGCCATGTACTTTGCTCCTCCAGTTGGAAAATGTGAACACTGGGAAGTCTTAATTTAAGACCAGTAATTTTCAAACAGAAATGGAATCTATTTGTAAAAAGAAACTGTTAAGTGAATTTACATTCAGATCACAACTTCATTGTGCTCAGGCTGTCTTTTCTCTTTGGAAGGGAAGAAAAGCAACTTACAGTACCAGTAGGCTCCTGCTCAGCAGCAGGGAGAAAAAGCTATGGCCTTCTCTTTGATTTACCTACAGAGGGAGGGAACAAAAGAAATCTAGATTCTAATATGGAGAGTAGAAAATATTACCTACCCATAATTCAGTGGTAGGATTTTTCTTTGGTAATCTGTGAAGGAATATGTGATATGGACATAAGGAATGAGGCAAGTAAAATGATAATGAAGATGAAAGACATTCTGCAGGGAAGCCTGCCAACAGAAATGCAAAAGTCGGGTGAAGTCTGGGACTCAAAATGTAATTGAGTCTCCAATCAACGGATTGAGAATCTGTTTTTCCTCTGTGCTTTATATTTCTGCAGATAAATGCTGGAAAAATGCATAATGGCACAGTTCTGTTTGGATAGCATGGTGTATCTCTGCACAGTGATTGTAATTAGTTACAGAGCAAATAAAGGTGAGGCCCACAGACAAAATAGAGTTCCTATTCTTAAAAGCAGAGAAGGTCAGTTAACTAATTCAAAATTGGAGAAAAGGTTTAAAAATGGAATTTGTATTCATTTTCCCAGTAGTAAAATTTTATGCTGCTTAAGTGGGAATACTGTAAAATTAGTGCAGTCTTTATGGAAGTCGGAATCACTAGTTTGTAGTTTACTGACCTCTGTAGTAGTTACATATAGAGGACAGTTAGTCTGTCTGCAATCCAGTTAAGAAGTATTAAGTAACTTAAAATGTTTGCTTTGCACGTGGACCCTGAGTTTCACACTCTCAGAAAAGGCAGATGGCTGCGCTACTCTGAGTAAAGCTGCGGGATTGTGCCCTGTTCTCCCGGTGAGAAGGCAGGAATTCATTTTGCACAGTTACAGATGAAATTTTCACTTCTCCTGTTAATTACACACCAGTGAAACGCTCGCTAAAAATTCCTGTTAATCAGGATATTCTATATTGTCACCTGATGGTGAGAAAATCTGAGAAGAAGCTGTCTTTATTTTAGCCAGGTCAGCAGAAGTAAATTGGCAGAGCTCCATCAAGCGTATTAAAGCAATGACACACAGATTAGATTTTTTGAGAGCAGCAGGTGCTGCAGGTGTTCCAAAATGAATAGTTTTGGGTTTTTTTTTCTTTCCCTGCAGAAACACCATCGTAATTACTTTTCATGCTTGTTCATTTTTCAATTCTGGCTGGTGGCTTTTCAAGTAGAGAGAAACATAAACCACCATTATTACCAAATCAATTTCCAAATCTAGAAGGAAATACAAAAAGAATTCTTTCAAGTGCAGCTCCAAAACACAACCTGGGAGATATTTTGGGGAAAAAGAGGGAGTGCATTAAAGATTTAGGAGAGTGGATTCCAAAGGACCAGCCCAACACTGCTGCCACCACTGCCAACCTTCTTCATTCTTGGCTTTCATCTCAACGAAGTTGGACTGTTTTGAGGACCAGTGGGTGGCTAAACCCCATATTTACATCTAATCATGGAAGAGGTGGGAAGCTGTAGGTGGGAGGAGTCCGGAAGAGATAGGAGAAGTGAAAGGGAAGCAGATGGAAGGGTGCCAGCTTGGACTGGGGGGGCAGGTGTGCAAGGAAGAGGGCAGGAGCAGTAGAGCAGCGATGAAAAGCAAGGGGGCACTTTCACCGATGTCCAGTTTGTAGAGGGCTTTTACACTGGGGGTATTTTCAGTGTATAATTGGAGAAAAAAGTGCCTCAGCCCTTAGTTCTCTACAAACAGTGCAGGTTTTCCCAGCAGCATCAGTGACGTGAGGATTAGACTTCTAAACCCAGTTCAAACCATCTTAGGGTAAGAGCACAGTGCAGCTATTTATATTTGCACTGTTTCTCTTGTGGATTCCTTGCCAAAAGCCAGGTCCATCTTTCTGCCTTTATTTGACTGAAAAGGACATTTTTGTCTTGTTTAGGTAAGCAAATACTCAGAGACGGCATCATTAAGAAAGAATGTAAAGATGTGTGTACGTATTACTTGCAACGCAAACAGGAACAAAACCAGCACGTTTTTCACAAAATTATAGGAATGGACCTGAGTGGTTTCTCTCAAGTAATAAAAATGAAAAATACTATTTTCTAATTAAAAAAAAAAAATTTAAACAGTACCTTATGAAAATTGGATTTTGGGAAATACGCTTTTTGAAATACTACAGCTCCAAACCAATAAAAGATGCTACAGTAATGAAATGAAGTTCATGTTCTGCTTCTGTCGAAAGTTAAGTTAATTCCTCGGAGAACCATCGTGTTTTCATAACACGCTCACGCTATTTTGTTGCGCTGCTTAAACTTGGCTGTGATTTGTTTCCCGAAGCAAAACAAGTGTGAGAAATGATTGACTGACAGACTTAGATATTTGAAAACAGCTGGGGTATCGCAAACAATTATTCCCGACGATAACGAAGCCCGATCTCAAAATCCCTGGCTCGTGCAATCCCGGGGCTGTGGGCCGGGAGCCCAGGTAGCTGACGCACGTGTCGCTGTAGGATGGCTGTGCACTGCAGAGTCCTCTGCTGTCGGTATTCCTGGGGGAGCTCGGCCAGAGGACGTTGCAGCCCCCTCCAGGCCCACATACAGGGAAATAAGGAGCACCCAGATCTTGCACAATTAAAATCGTAGGGCCTCTGCGGGCGTGGATCAGAACTGGAAGCTGGGAAGCCTTCACTCGCCTCATGAGGCGGAACAGCTACAATTCCTGATACCAATTTGCCTTGTCAATGCTGTGAGATGAATGATTTGTCTCCTTGCATTTGCTTTCAGTGCACGTGGTGTAATTTCAGTTGGTCGTGACAAAATCGCGAAGTGAGGGGTGTCGCATTTGTTGGGCATGCAGATGCAGCCCTCTGTGCTGCTTTCTATCTTTGATATTAAGATCAGAAAAAGCACTGTCACGAGTTGTTCTTCATCAGCTTGTACGCAGTAATCTGTGCCAGGTGTCCACACTTTATTTTTTCTGATGGGAATGTTGAGATATACCCTATAGACCTTATTAAAAGTTGTTGTTATTAATATTTAAAAATCCAGATGGGCAATGTAAAAGGCAGTGGCGTAGGCTGGAGACACACCTCACCTGAGGAACCAGAGGTTTGTTTGAACTTTGACTCTCCAAGCAGCACCCAGCATAGCTTGTCAGCAGCTTAAACCAGAAGCTACACTGTTTCCTCTGAAATAGCCTTTTATTTTAAAGCATCCTTTGCATCATCGCTAACAACATTATGTTTTTCCCATGATGCCACTGGCAGGGCCTAAACAGCACTGAGACTACTTTACTCATCCCTGAACATCAAGTGGTAAGCAGTAAGCAATATTCATGCTCCCCTGCATGAATTCGTGTGGCGTCTCTGATTACCGTTTGCCAAAAAGTCCCTCATCGGAAAATTTTCCAGTTTCAAGGATGCCATCTTTCCAAAAAAAAAGAATTAGCTTATAAATTAGCTGATAATTAGCCTATTTTAGCTTATAAAAATTAATGTGCTTTTTGCTTTTATTCCTGGTGATGACTTAATTGATAAATTCAAGCCAAATTGAAAGAATAATCGACAAAATTGAAAAATGAAGATTGGTGGAGAAAACTGGAAAGTTTGCTTTTTTTTATCATTCTTTTGGTTTGATGGGGTACAGGATATATTCTGACTGTGGTGTTATTAACACGTGTGGGATTCCTTTTTATCATGATAGCCTGGAGGGCTCTGTGAGTCAGCATGGTACTTGAAACTCTTTTAAAGAGCAAGAAACAAACACCTGACAGCATTTGAAATGTGTTGCCATTTTTTTTTTTTTCATGTAGTCAATAATAAGGAAAGGCTCAAAATATCCACCTACTGAAATTTACAGGCAAGATAATTGTATTAATTGTCAAACAAATCAGAAAACTGAAAATAACTATTATTCTTATATGGAGAAGAATTACAAAAATGAATATAAGATTCCTGAAGAAGTACATGCTGAGGTATATTACAGCTGCTTGCTTACATTGGGCTCTGGTGTCTTACATTAACACATACGCTGCGGTAGCATACTTTTTTATCTTTCTTTGTTCTGCTCTTGTTTAATGTGTTCTTTTATCCAGAGAAGCTTTTTCTGCGCATTTCCATTTTAGTGCCAATACCTTAATGTCTTCGAACTGCTTTGAAATGCATGTTTTCAAGCTTTTGGATTTGATTCTGGTTCAAAATTGCAACCCAAGGGTGGTAACGGTGCAAAATTAGCTTGCAGGTTTTAGCTACCAGAAATATGTGGGGTTTTGTTTCTTTGAATGGAAAAGTTTTGTAGCCTGCATGAAGTGTAACTGAAAACTGGGCTGTGTGGTGTTAAGAATGTTGTTAATACACTTATTTGAAAGTGGGCAAGCTCTCAAGTTGCGTGGATTCCTCCAAGGAAGAATATTGAAGACAACTTTGTGCAGAGGGGTTCTCTGGTCTAATGGGGACTGAGTTTATTGTGCATAAACCAGGACTTTGCCTTTTTGATTTTCAGTACAGTGCCTGTGTATTTGCAGACGTTGTGTAAATGCGTTTTCAGGAGCGTTTTGGAAATACATTTTATCAGTTATATTTAGCATTGTGGCACTTAAATCAGCGTGGTTTTCCTGTAGCTGCAAGTGTCTTTAATTCAGTCAAAAGAGGGGGTATATAAATACTCTGTGTGTGCTGGGTATCTAAGTGAGGATGATAATTTTGCTTTTAAGACATTAAATATTTCCTACTCTTTCGATTATGGAGGCTTTCCCTGTATTCACCTTTCAAACCCTTGTATTTTTGTCCATTTCTGTGTTCTGAAAATTTTTCCGTGGTGTATCATTAATTTGTAAATTAACTTAATTGCTTTGTAAAATTCTAGTTATTTTGGTTTTTTACATTGTCTGTGATAAAAGCTGGTTTGGCTGTATGATTATCAAAGGTATACAGTAAATAAAATAAATACTTGGTTTGTAGATTGTATCTACAAAATACTGCAATGCAATTTTATTTTGTAATTTTGGACAGGTTTCTTGTTTGGTAACGTGGTAATATAACTCCTAGATATGCTGATGGGGATGATGTTATTAGCATAACTTCTCAGCATCGCCATTGGTCACAGCCCAAGGTTCTTCACTGTGCTAAAACTATTGTATCGGGTTCCTCCATCTCCCATCAGTGTTGGTTGCTGCTTTGTTACTGAAGCTGCTGCTGTAAAACCACTTTCCCACTCCAAGATACAAAAAAGCAGAAGGGAGAGGCCACCGAGGTCTGAACCTGCCATCCCACCTCGGTGAGGTTGGACACCTGTGAAACCTTCAAGTCCAGGGAATTGAATTTGGAAAGGGTAGGCCCTTCCCTTTTCTCACTGTAGTCCCCTAAGAAACCTGCAGTTTTCTGACAGAATATTAATTTGGAAAATACTGCTCTAAGCAAATGAAGCCTGTCACTGAAGTAGGGACGTGGAGAGGGCTAGGAGATTTACCAGCAAGGTGTATTTGGAGGAAGCTCTGTTGCCTGCAGGGAGAGAGCTGTGCTAAGTAGCTTACAAGGACCTAAATTTCCCGTTAGGTGGATGACCCAAAATAGAAATGCCTCCGAGTCCTGTGCAAACATACAGGATTAAATCATTCCGGTGTCACCTGGTTCTCATTCCTGTGATATCATTAGACCACTGAGGGTTAGCTGAGTACTGACCAAGGTCAGCTGCCTCTCTGCTTTGGTGGCTGAGCAAGGCCACAGAGATGTTTACTGCAGTCTCTGCCCCGCAGTTTCAATCCCAAGTTGTGCCTCTGAAGCACTTTCTGTTACGGTGTGTAGTGGTTGATGCCACATCCAGCAGTTTGCTTTCCTCTTTCCTGGTCCTGGTGACTGCCTTGTTTGCTTTGGCCCTGGAGAAGCCTCTCTGAGCCGCCTGGGGAGCGAGGTGGCCAAGGCCTCTTTGTCAAGTGTTTAGCAGTGTGGAAGAGTTTTGTTGAATTTGAGAGCACCAGGCAGCATTTACACACTTTACCCAAACCACTGTGGGCAGGGGTGTTAGAGCCTTCCTTCATCTGGAGCTGTGCTCTGTTTACTTCCATACTGAGATCTTGGACTTTTCCTGTAACCTGTCCCGTTTGAGTCAGGATTTCCTACTGCAGGGCTTTAGTTCCCATCTAAAGTCAGAAGTGGAAGTCTAGGTACTTGGGGGGTTGTTCGGTTGAGCACGATCTGATAGCCCGACCTCCACTGGATGTCTAGACAGAAGTTACCAATTATGGGGTAACTAGAAATATAATTCCATATGAATCCAGTAAGTTTGCATTTATGTGGTCACAGGAAAAGAAAATTCAGCTCTTTATGGCAGGCTGTTACAGCTTTCAGTTAGAACATCGGTCAGGCTATGAAGTCACTTAGTTCTTATAGAGATAATTAAACTATTAGAACAGGAAAGTTATTACAGGAGAACAGGAGGGCAGTATTTGTTTTGGAACAAGTAGGTTTCGTAAACTTGCTTTGTAGCTGATGGATTTATTCAGCTTTTTGGAAGCGCTGGTAAATGCTGAACACTCGCAGTAACACCAAAGCATAGAATCATACAGTCACTTGGACTGGAAGAGACCTCTGGAGATGTCCTTGGTCATCCTGCTCAAGGCAAAGCTGACCGCAAACTTCTATCAAGTTTCCCAGTCAGGGCTTTGCTTGGTCAAGCCGTGTGACCTTTGAGGATGGGATTACACAGTCTGTCTGGGCAACCTGTTGTACCCGTTGGGCTCAACCACACCCTCACATCCAGTAGGAATTTCCCTTGTTGCAGCTTGCGGCTGTTGACTCTTGAATTTTCCCCGTATGCCTTGGGGCTGTAATTCCTCCTAGGATATTACTCAATTATTCAAAAGCTTTTGCTTGTTATCTGTGCTGCATTGGGAAGTTTTAATTTGGTCTCTTGGGTTCCAGAAGGTACACGTCACAGAATATCTGTTCCGATGAGGTGTAACTTTGTTTAACAATAGCTGGTTGTCTGTGATTAACTAAGTTGAATACAGTTCTGCAAAGAGCTGTTAACAAAGAAGATGTACTAATTTCTGATTCACTGATGCCAGTTACTAACACTTTCTATATTTTAAACCTGTAAGTGCACATGTGTGCACACAACGGCTCGAATGTGCAAGACTGATCTGGCTCTTCTTGTGAAATCCAAATGCAGCAAAATGGAAAGGAATAAGTTATGGGTTTAATAAGCAGGGCTGTCACTATCCGTGAGGAATAATCCTATGTACAGAAGGAGAGGCAAGTGATAAATACTCCCCTTCTCGAAGCAGACCCAGCGATGACTCCTGCGTCTTCTTAAGCTGACAGTCAGACCTTTAACGACCGAGCAGGATTCTGGTACATCTTAGAAAAGGAGCAAACTTTGGCACTGAAGTGTTACTTCGGTTATATGGAATGATCTAATCATAACTGTGCTACCCAAAGAATTTGGCCCCTTGATTTGCAGGAGGTTTTTTTTGAAGTAACTATGAGTTACTGACTCTTTTTCTTATTTTGTGTGTATGGATGTTGGTAGTTCACTAGGACAGTGCCTGTGCTCGCACAATCTCTGTCTTTTAAGTTAGTGGTTGGGGTGGTCTGGTTTTAGGCCAGTTCCCAACACTGTAAGTTGTTAGAATGCACTTGGGGTTCACTTACTGTAGTGCTGAATAATTACACTACCCTCGGTGTGGGTGTGGTTCTGTGCACTATGGTAAGCTGGTTAAATTAACATCTAAACAGTTACAGTCACGATTATATTTACACAAAACCCACAACCCTGTATGCACAAAAGATTAGGAAAATATTGTTTCTTTCTTTTTTTTTTTTTTTCCCTTCTATTTGAGTTCATTATTTTTGTGAGCCTCTTAGTCTTGCATGAGTATGTACTGCCTTTGGAAGCAAAAGCATTTTCTGGGATAGCTGTTCTGGTTTCAATCTTACAAAGCAGGCTACTTTAATTGATCTGGTGTAAATACTTTTCAAGAAGAAAAACAACCAAAAAAACAACAGAATTGTGAAAGAAAGAAGGCAAAAAAAAAAAAAAAAGGAAAGGATTGCAGCCTTTTCAGGGTATAGTTCTTTTAGCTCTTTTGTGTTACTTTGATAAACACGTCCTGGAGTATGCGGGTATTATTACTTGTAATTTTGTCAGCTCAGGAATTACGTGGTTGCCATTTTTATGTCCCAGTGGGTCCAACTGGACACGAGTGTACCAGAAACACAGACACACTATTCATTAGCCAGTGCTTGTTTTGTTGCCTTTACATGACATTCAAAAAACTTTCTCACTGTTCCTTTTTAAAATCTGCTGAAGTATCCAAGTGATGGCAATTGAGGAGTCATCTAAACTACCCAAGTTTATTATCCAGAGGGATGCCAGCACAGCTTTGCTTTTTTAATACAAAAGACATTCTGGTCATATTGTTTGGGGGTGCTTGTGTTTTTTCTAAGAGTTGGAAGATTTTTCTGTCTTCTTAAGGACGCACATTTCTCTAACTCTAGCTGAGGGGGGTGTGCTCGAAGCAGTTGGTTTGGGTCTTGGAGAGGAACCATGGACTTGCTAACTACTTGTTGGTTATTCCAGCAGAGTGGAAGGAGATATAATCTGTTCCTGAAGCGACGTCTCAGGGTAAAGCAGTGATGAATGATATTGCAAGTGGCTTGGATGGCTGCAGTAATAACATGCTTCACTGTGTGATGCCTTTTGTTAACTGGGAGCAAGGGTCACAGTTAGAAAGGTCTCTAAGAAAGCACCGAGTATTTTTCACGTGCACCCTTGCATGGCTTAAGAGGGAGAAGACAGAGGCATATCCCTCTGAATTACTCTTTTCTTGTTCTTACTCTAATAAAATAAACCCTCAGTTCAGTCCTATATAAATACAATTTTGCTGATGAATGTGGTTTAAAAAAACACCACCAAGCTTCCTTAGCGTGGAGTTAAATGTAGGCTGGAGTGTTGACTTCTGTGGAGAGCACTTTGCTGTATGAACCTCTCGTCTTGTAAGCAATTTGTTAAAGCTAAATATTGATATGATAAGAAACAATATTACCTAATATTGTGTTAACTTCCCTAGGAGAGTGAGGTAATAGCTGCTATTGGCTTAACATTAATTACTGTAGCCTAATTGGTGAAAAAGACGAATGTTGTTGCTCTGCCATTCTGTCATGCTGATAAATGAAAATACGACTTTCAATATATCGATGAGAATACTAATTGCCCTGTTGCAATTATTTACATTTATTACTTACATTTATTATTTTCATTAGAATTATTTTTGGTTTCCGGGCAAGTAAACAAGTTTGAAATGTAACCCCTGTATCATTTGTGTGCATTTTCATATGGAGTCATTGCTGAGACATTCTTGTCTGTGGTGCTTTGTTTAGTGAGTCTTGTTCGGTAGAAGAAAATGCATGGAATTTACTTTTTGCCACCTGCTTTGTGTCGATGAACCGTGCCCTAGCTGGCTTTTGGGTAGAGTGGTGTTCTGACTAACTGCAGAAAAAAATGATGCTGTCAGATAACATCATTTATGACACGCTGTAAAGACTAAAAGAATAAATGGTAGTATTGTCCCCAAGTATCGCTACACTAACATATATTGTTTGTGGATATAAGCAGGTAATTTTGAAATTATTTGAATTGGATATAGACCTTGTTAGAACTTGTGCCAAGTGTATCTTTGAAGAAATTGAAGAATTGAGGCCATTTTAGGGAACTTTTTGTGTGTTTTGTTACATTTTCAAACAACAGCAATACTTGGGCTTTTTTAATCGTATGCCTTCATCTTCCACAGATTGATAAAAGACATCAAAGCAAAGATTCTATTTTCTTCAGGGATGGTGTCAGAAGAATTGACTTTGTTCTCTCCTATGTGGATGATCTTAATAAGGAATGGGAAAAAAAGTTGGTAAGTTTGTGTTTTTGAAGTCCTCTCAATTCTTGTCATAACCTGAATATCAATTACTAAGCCTTTCAAACCGCTACACTCAACTGGAGTTGGTCTTCGCTAAAAATCTGATCGCTGTGTGTTGAAATTTCTGTGTAACTTACTGTTGTGCATTAGGACCCAATTTTATTTGATTTCTGGGGCTTTATTTACTCAACTGATCACTCTCCATTACTTAGGCTGGTCAATATTTTATACAATCAATGCCAAGTAATCCAAATGATGTTGCTGTCTTCATCTAACAGCCTTACGCACAGCAAAACATCTGCATCGAGTTTTGTGAGATTGAATTGTGTCTACGTCTGTTACTTGCAAAAGACTTTATAGCCCCTTGGAAGGAGGTGTTTGGTCTGTGGCCGGGTGGGTTTGCTCTGCGGTCACAGAACAGACTGGCATGAAGATAGCAGTGAGAGTTTTTACGCAGTTCTTGGTGAATTCACAAAAAAAAATAAATTTGCCTTAAGTTTATGTCCAGCATAGACCTTTATATAGTGAATATGCCTGTAAATTAATGCAGACTTCTTAGCATAGAAGTACTGTGCTGTTGGTCTTTGTGGGAACGAGCTATAAATAGCGGTGCACTGCAGGCTGTGGAATTTGCCTGACATACTGTACGAGCTGTGGTACAGTCGTCGCAGGAAAGAAATGTGAATTTCTTTGACTGTAGTAGGAGGGTACAGCGAAATGTAACAGCTAAGAATAGAGATGTTCACAGGAAGAGAGTAACAGTTGTGACAAATGGGTTTGTTTCCTTGTCTGAAGGAAACAGCTTTATTCTGCATTTCTAAGAGAGATTAATAACTTCTTTGTGCGTTTCAACATAGGCCTGATACAGATGTAAGAGCCAGTCTGTTCATCTTCTCTTTTAGCTTTGTGCAGAACAAATGCGTTGACTTTGATGTTCCCAGAAAACTTCCCAGCTTAAATTCTGTTTTGAACTTGCCTTCTATACACTACACAAATAAATCCTAACCACAAAGTCTCTCTAAACAAAACTTAGGATTATATGTTTGTGAGACAATACTTTGTTTTTCCCCAAAGCGCCCATCAGATAAATGGAACTATTTTACCTATATATGAAATACATGCAAACATGATAAAATAAATATATTTTTTTAAAGTATCTAACAAATTATTCATGTATGACCAGGACACAGTCTTCAAATAAGTGTATTTCTTCATGAGAGACTCCAGAGCATTAGGATTCTGGGATCTCTGTGCAAAACAATTTATTCCTGTGTTTACTGGAAGCAAAGTCTCCCTGTCCCCAGTGTGGCATGGAGATACAGAAAGTTATTTTATCTAATCTTTTCCCAATTTTCATCACCTCAGACAGAAAATTCTGCTTTCTCATAGGCACCAAGTAGGCCAAATTTACGGAGCCGGGGGCAGCGAAAAATCAGATGCTTGTTGTTCCTGCTGGAGCCTGTTAAGCGGCCAGTGGGGAGAAGCCGTGTCCCCAGCTCTGCAGGAGCAGCTGAAAACTGGACTTGAGCCAGAGTGGACACCTCCTCATGGTGCCATACAGCAGCTGGGCTGCTACTTGCAGGAGGAGAGTGTGTGGTGTCTCCTGAACTTTGGAGGGCATGCAGAGCGCCCTCCCTGGAAATTCCCATGGGGAATCCCTGCAGAGCTGTCATCAGGCCAGTTATCTCAGCCCGTCCCTTCGGCCTCCCGCTTTGGTGGCTGCAGGCAGATGAGACAACCAGGGGCCTTTCTAAACAGGCTCCATCTTGCCTGAAATGTTCTTGCCAAGGAGCTCCGTGGGCAGCCTGAGCTCGAGCTGAGCCCTGTTAGTGTGTTAGTCCTGGGAAATGAATTGTGTTTTCTCAGAGCAGAGCTAAGACCAGAGTTGTTGTACACTTCACAATAGTGTATGGTTGTGCCTAAAGGCCATATTTATTTCCTAATATCCTACGTGTGACTGCAGTTAGAATAAGCCTGGCTTTGTGAGCTTGATGCTTCCTGCCTAAAGGAAAGGTAAAAGTGAGGAAGAGGAGTTTGATTAAGGAATAGTACATTGTAATCTTAAAATTATTTTATTCTCCTGTTTATTGATTGTTGTTACTAGGAGTAACAGCATTGTTATCGAGAAACAGGTTTATAACCGTCGTCTATCTTCTTGTCTGTCCCTCCTTCCTACCTAATCGTGCAGTGTTGCATCTGTGCTGGGCATACTGGTACCGCTGGACTTTGGATCTTGCTTTGTTAATCTTATCAAGATGGTTCATTACAACCAAATGTACTGGTGTTTGGAGAGGTGAATGCTCTACTGGTGTTTGGAGAGATGAATGCTCTACTGGCCTCTCTACAGGCCACAGTGGTCTCAGAAGATGTGGTTTCAGTCTTTTACAGATGCTTTGGAGAGGGTTAAGAGCTGTACTTGAAGCAAATGTGAGGAAGGGAGTTAGCCCACTGTTACTGGTCTTCACTGGTGGGATTACTTCTGGTGCTTCCCACTTCCCTCTGTGACTGCAGGGAGGCATCTGTAGCAGAGTCACAAATATGTGCACCAGGTCTGCCTTTTTAGGTTTGGAACAATAAGCTTAAAATTCTTACAGGTACATATTGAAACAAACCAGCACTGGTCCAGAGGTACATTTTGTCCACTTTAAGTCTTTGACAGCATCACGAAGGAATCCAATATTTGGCAAGAAAAGAAGGAACATTGGTTTTTTTGCAGCGGATCGATCCCCTGCCAAAGATGGTTGTTTCAAGTGAGTGGAAAGTTCAGTACATTTGCCTGAGTTTCAGAGAAGGTGGCTTATGGAAGAGAGGAGGTGGTAAAAAGAGCATAATTTCCATGAGAGCACTAAGTGTAAAGTAAGGAAAGATCAGGATCAGGAAGATGGGGCCAGACTCTCTGGCTCTGTCTGTTCTGAAGCTGCACAGCTGGAGTTGGAGCTGCCTGGTATCTCTGGTGGCAGAGAAACCTCTGAGCCGACTCGCGGGGCTCCCCTTCAGTGTTTGCTGGGGGAGGAATGCACGCCAGCGTGCTTTGTTTGGAGAAAATGTAATCCAGACTAGCACATAGCTTTGGATACCAAGTTTGAACGTCAGCTTTCATACAGCCCTTTCAAATGTAATCATAAATCCCCTTCTCATTGTTTTGTTCTCTATTAGATCAGTAGGTCAGCGAGTGAGAGCTCTCTGGTGTGTTGATGCAGGTGCACGTAGGCGGGTTTGCGGGATAGATTAATTAAAAAGCAGTACGTGGAATTGCATTTGCCCCCAGCAAGTGCTACAACTCAGGAATTACCATATTTGCAAGTTTACCCAAGCCAGTGGCTAATCTAATACCTAATAATATTTGGCAAAGTCAGATGTGACGGGTAAAAATGCAAGGCCACCAACACAAGAAAATATACTAATGTATCTGAATGTTGATTTGGGGGTAATTAAAGGTGTTCTTCAGGCTGTATTCGTTTCTCTGAGTAGCTGTGCAAACTGCAGTGTAAATAGGGCAGCCCACTCCTCACAGACCTGCAAGAAGAGGAAATTGGCTGAAAACTATGGTGATTTGTGTTTTTTTAAGTGTGCTTGAAAAATGTCATCGAAGACCTTTCCATAGAAAACATCACACAGCATTGCAGGTTTAGGACTGGAAGCAAATTGGTAGGCTAGCTAGTGCCTTCTAAAGAGGCTAGGGCTCAATATTTAGTTAGCTTGTAGTTATTCTGGCAGCTCCTCAGCAACATTTATATAATGAAACCAAAAGAATTCAGTCTCCTGATAGGAGCAAAAAGCCTGGAGAATGAGGGGAAGAAAACATTCTTTACCTAAAGACACCAATTAGGAATGAGACAGGAAAATACAGAATTCCAGAGGAATCTCAAGCTCTGAGAGCTCACGCAGGCACCGTGCACTGCCACAGGCAGCTCGCTTTATCCCTGGATGAAGTCCACGGTGACTTTCTGCAGGCTAAGCATATGTCGGCTTACACGTGATGATTTCTTAGTCTTATCTACTTTTAGTTACGTTGTTTGTGAAGCAAATTGGCCGTAATCAGGTACTTGAGCATCTGTATCAGCCAGGATTGCTAAACTGGTATATTGATATCACTCTGAGTGATCGGTCTAGATACTTCCAGAATTGTTCTTTTTATCTAGTTTTAACATTCTTCTCGAAAAATATCTAAACTTGACCAGTAACACAGCACACACAGCACCCTCCCACAGAGTCAGAAATGCTCAAGAGGCACGACATTTATTTCTCTGGTTAATGAGATGGCACAGTTTACAAGCCTGTTCCTAACATTAAGGTTTCCTGTTGCTAGTCAATGCAACTCCCGGTGTGTGGTTGTCCCTGGGCTGCCTGGCACTCGGAAGAGGCCTGGTACGTATCAGCTGGTCTTTGTCTGTTTGTCCCCTTTCTTTTACAAAGGTCACATAGCATTAAGGGGTTGGCATCGGGGCAGTTAGGAGGAGTGAAACTCAGGGAAGTCATCAGTCAGTGGTCAGTTAGTTGCTAACTTCATCAATTAATAAAGTGCCTTTTATTTCTCTGCAGGAAAGAAGAAAAGAATTTGAGAGCAATCTGCAAAAGGCTGGTTTGGAACTAGAAACAGAAGACAAGAAGGTACAAAGAGATAAAAATCAGGACCAAAGAAGCAGACCTGCAGATAACTAACTAATACATGCCACTTTGCTTTTTGAGAGAAACTATAAATTATTCTACCAGATTTCCGTGGAGTGTGACTTGTTTCTGTGAAACAAGCTTAACATGTTTATTTTTCCAGATACGTTCATAAGAGTTGTGGCAGCAAAGTAATTTTGATTCAGGAGGGAGTGACGGCTTTTGATTTCCTAACAAAAAGAAAGTAGTCCCAAAATAGCTGTGACTTCATTTAAACCCATGTGAATGGGAAGTGTGCTCACAGCTGGATGGAATCCCACCCAGCAGCTAGTAGCACGTTTGTGAAGTCAGTGAAGGGATCAGCGTGTGCCCGCTGGCTCTTGTAGTTACGAGGAAGGACCCTGGTGTAGCAACTCGAGGACGCTTGATGAATGTTACCGCTTTGTTTAATAGCTGGAGAACGTGGGATGCTGCCTTCCTCAGCCAGCACGCTCTTTTTCCAACCGGAGATTCAGTTGGGCAAAATAACTCTTGGTGAAGCTCAGGTTCGAACAGCCATAGATGGGGATTCTTTGAGCAACGCGTTAGAAATACCTTCTGATGGCCATTTTCTGCTGTGCAAGCAGAGGAGCACGAGGAGAGCGTATCCTGTCGGGCGAGGCCTGTGATAAGATTATTCCTTATCATAGCTATGAGGCTGCTGCAGAGCTTGGCTGGGGTTGGTAATTCCTTTTTGCGAGGAGGTTTGCGTACTCTACTCCGCTGTACAAAAACGACTCCTTCCAGGAGAGAGAACAGCTTCATAGTCCAGCGCCGGGGGCCTGTGGGACACGTGGCTGCCGAGGGGCCAGCCCTGCACAGCAAACCCCTGCGTTTCCAACGTGCTCAGAGTGTGATGAGTTTTTAGGCCTTACTGTACGAGGTGAATGTAGTTTGAGTAGCTTTTGTGAGCTTTTAGTAGTGCAAGGATTATCTCTATGAACAAATGACTGCTCAGATAAGCTTTTCACTTAAAGTCCCCCTATTCCTCTGGGTTATTTTTTTTTTAAAAAAAAAACCACATTCAAAAATATGTAAAAGGCAATAAATTTTGCTTAACAACTATTCTTATAAATCTTGCAGTAAGTCACAGTTTAGCCTGATGCCTGATTTCACTTTCCTGGGGCAGGAATCTGAAGATGGCAAGATTTATTTTGTGAAGATCCATGCCCCGTGGGAGGTTCTGATCACATATGCGGAAGTGCTGAACATTAAAGTTCCCATCAGAGAAAACGACATCCCCTGTACGGTGGAGAACCCCCTGGACTGTATGCTCGCTCCTCTCAGGCTTCCCGAGAAGGTGATGCACCCTGAACCAGATTATTTCACGGCCCCCTTCAGCAAGGACAAGCAGGAGCTGTACCTCATTAATGATGAGAGCACTTTCTTCTCACCATCCATGAGAAACAGAATAGTAAGTATGTGAATTTGCCTACTTAACATTTACGTGCAGATTTACGTGGTCCTGTTGGAATATTCATGCAGGGAAGAAGTATATAAACAGTCATACCTGAGCCTAGGTGCCTGCGCACCTTCCTTAGAAATTTGGAATAGTAGTTGTTGGAATGGATCTTCTGGATGTCTACGAGGCAAGCCGTGCTCTCGAGGGATCTCATACAGAGTGGGCCTTCTGAAGAAACACTCTTTGCTTCGTGGTGTTGTTCCTGCAGATTGTACACAGGACACAACTGTTACAGGCCTTAACATTTCTGGGAAAGGTCTGAAATTCTTGTGTTTGAATCTCAGGTTAATTATATTCTTACACGTTGCCCATACGGAACGGAAGAAGGGAAGAAGAAATTTGGGATCAAGAGACTGCTAAATAATGGCACCTATTCAGCTGCATATCCTCTTCATGATGTAAGTATTGGAGCTTTCTGCTCCCTTGAGCATTTCCTGGTGTTTTTACTCTTTTACCTACTGTGACATTTGCTGTTTCCAGCAGAAATAAAACAGTGCTCCATTTGTCCCGGTAATTGATTCTGTTTTATACTTCACAAGACGTATCTGCCAGCCCTACTATTTGGCTTTTATGTGCTGAAATGTTTCTTCCTATGGATGAGTTTCCAGGATATACTTAGGTGTCAGTCAGATAATTTGTAAGAGACTTACTCCGTAGTATATTCCTATAATGTCTATGATACAGCTTATACAATAGTACATTCTAAAGATGATAACAAGGAATGAAAACCTCTTGCAGATGCATACATCCAGCAGTGTGTGTGTGTAGGGCGTGTGCAGATTCTAGAGTTACACAGCAGAGTATACTACCAGTAGTTACATAAATACTCTTGGGATCATCCCATGTGGGGACTGGTCAGATGAGTTGCATGAGTCCTACAGGTCAATGTGGGGTGGTCACTTCTCCATCTCCTGGAGCAAGTGCAAACACTGGAAGTGTGGTGAAGATGGTAAATACTGGTGTTTGGTTTTGCTGTAGAGTCAATTTTTAGTACGACATATGTGGATTTAGCCCTGAAATCCCTTGGAGAAAATAAGAGATGAGTTACTGTATTTTATGCTTTTAAATTTTTTTTTTTCTGAATGTTAGATTCAATTCTTTGCTTAAATCTTAAAATCTCTCCTTGTTTTTCGTAGTTATTTCAGATTTGCTACAATACTTTAGTGAACTTACATTGCTCATTTTTATCTGTGAGTTCTACCACAAGGTATTTTTAAATACTTTATATAGATTTATATTTTCAATGGTTTTTTAATATTTTTTTTCCTCCCTCAGAAAGTGAAAATATATGGATGAATGGACATTCTTTAAGTTTTCAGGGGGAAAGTTTAGCTGACTAGAGCCTAGGCTGTAAAAGACTAGTCTAGGCTGGGAAGTTCTGTATACTGTTGGGACTATCAAAACCACAGATAATAAAAAGCAGTTGTACAAGAATCTCTTCCATACAAGTACAATTAACCTTAAATGAAAGAAATTGTATGAAAAAATTCCAACAAGCATGAGCCAGACTCACAAATCACTGTCTAAAAAATTACTATTTTAACCTTTCAAAGGAGTTAAAAAATGTGAACTTTAGGTTGTTCAAACTTTTGATTTCTATTTAGAAACCCATTTGTATGCTTTTCTTTGGGATTGAGAGACACTGAAAAACAAAAAAGGAAACCCAAGATCACAAACTGAACGTTTGCCATAGCCAAATGTTTCTAAAAGCAGAGTTCTACAGCACAAACTAAAATGACAAACTAAAACACAAATATTTCTAAAAGCAGAGTTCTACAACACAAACTAAAATGACAGGAGCTGTGGGAAACTGCGGTTATTTTGTGCTGTTTCGTTTCTAGAAAACTGAAGTTCCAAAATTTCCTGAGTAATTGACAAGTAGATACACGACAGCGACAAACACCGCTGAAGTTAATTAGTGTCAGAATTTCATTTTGCATTACGACTGGAAGCCACGGCACGGAGCACATTACAGTGTGATGGCTGGAGGCAGGAAACCGCTTCAGTTTATATCTCCTAGTTTACGTCTCGCAGTGAAACGCTTTTGGCTGTGCTGTTTAAAGTGAGACAGGATTTACATCTGCATTATTTCTCGTGAAGTTGAGTAAAACAGTCATTTTCCACTTCAGGGAAGCTTGAACTTCTGGAATTGCGTACGCTACCCCAGTGTCAAGGAACAAACCATTCACTGCAATGACCTACCAGTAGGAATGAGCTGGTGGTACCAACACCAGACCGGTGTAACGTGCGTGCGCTGTGGTTACAGCCCCGCCTAACCTAGTGTCCAAGACCCACAGAGATTTTCTGAAAATGTGCATTACCTTAAAGCATTGCCTATATAAAAAGGGTCCTACTTAAACCAAGAAGGTGAAGGAGAGCGTTGTTTGAATTTCAAATGAGTTTAGTTGGCACCATCTTAAGAGGGGTGCGTCATCGTCGGTGTTTGTTTCTTCCGATGTAGTAGTTGAGCCTGTCGATGAGGTGTTTTGCCTTTACTCTGTTTGGCTCGCAGTGCCAGTACTGGAAAAAGGCAAACGATCCAAACTGTGACAACGAGAGGTACACGCTCTACATGGAGTGGGCTCGGTTCTTGCGCTTCTACAAAGAACAGCCTTTGGACCTCATCAGGTAAAATACCGCCTGAATTTTATTAGTTTGCTTGGGTTTTGCTGTAATATAAGCGTGTATTCATTTGTAGCTTGATCCTGCTTGGAAATTTTTACTACTTTTAAGATCCAGTGACAACTGGCTACTCAACAGAGCACCAGGTCCTTGGAAGAGACGACACAGGTTTTTACTAGCAACTAGAAAAATGCCTTAGCTCAAATCAAACCTCTTTCAATCTAGCCAGCCCTCCTGGAGCCAGGTATATTGCAGATAACTCATCTGTAGAGGAACATCTATAAAGAATACCATGCATTTTATAATTAGTATCTGCCACAGTTTTTAAAGATTGATACGAAATTTTGAAATTTCGACACAGACTTGAAAGAACAGTGATAAAATCAGTTTTGAAGTTTGCCTCAATCCAGTACGAAACTTAAATTTAAACTAACCTTACCTAAGGTCTCTGATTCAGCTCCTGTGATAAAACAAACCCATTGCTTTATTCACAGGTTACAGTTGCCCCACTCATAACACAACCAGTTGTATTTCTGTGAATTACTCCTCCATTCTAACCATATGTTGTGCCCAGTTTCATGAGGAAAAAAAGGATCAAAAAGAGTCGTGTATTTTGTTCGTTCACCTTGCGTAACTTCTCACAGCTACCTTCAAATCTCACTTTACACTGTACAACCTTTTCTTTGCTCTTCTGTTAAATGAGAATTTTGCCAAGTGTTTCATTTTGACTTTGGCCAATTTACTGCAGTTCTAAACTTTGCTTTGTATTCCTGCTAATTGCAGGTTTTAATTTTGTTTAATTTTTGTTGTACTCAGGAAGTACTATGGTGAGAAGATTGGAATCTACTTCGCCTGGCTAGGATTTTACACTGAGATGTTATTCCTTGCAGCAGTTGTTGGCTTAATCTGTTTTCTTTATGGCTTGTTTACAATGGATGAAAATATGAGCAGGTGAGTGTGATGTTGAAAATCTCCTGGGCTTATAATGGGAAAAGCTAAGCAATGTGAAAACACTGTTCTTGGGGAAAAAAAAAAAACAAGAGAGGTAACAAGCTTTTGAAGCTTGTCAGAGCAGACAAATTTGTTCTTCAGCTGTCTTTATTGACAGAAATGATGCTGGTCAGGTAATGGAGAACTTGGGACTATTAATTAGTAAGACAATTTGTAGGTAAAAAGCAATATTTTGTTGCCATTTGGCAGTAGCTTTTTATATTGGAGTACCTGCAATACATAAAGTGCTAAGACTACCACTGACATCTCTCAGAACTGTTTGTTTCCTGTGTTTATTGTTGCCTTAAGCTTTTCGGTTTTAATCAATCTTGCAGAGCAGTCCATTCACCTTATTGAGTAGGTCATCATTTGTGCAGGACACATCAGCGGAGGGATCCAGTATCTCAGAAGCCAGAGTTTTCTTCTTTTTAAATAAGCATTGTATTTCTTTCTCTAATAGTCCCAGGATTTATTGTGTTCAGGGATTTGGCGGGGGGGAGGGGGGGAGGGTAGTTTTAGAAAGCAAAAAAGGATTAATATTTCATTGCTCGTTGTTTTTTATAAGAAGGCTTCCAGAAAAGTGTTGAGGTTTAACCATAAAAGATGAATAACAGGTTAAAATTCTCATCCATTCTATTGAATTATGTCATTCAGAGATTTAGATTTGAGCTAGGTTCAGAATTCACCTGGGAGTACTGCTACATATGTTCAGATTTCTCTGGATACTGAAGGACTATCACAGGATTGTAAACTTCACTCACTTCAGTAGTTAAATTGAAGTAGCAAATTTTGTTGTAGACAGCAAAGCTGAATTAATGCCTCTGCTTTTAGAAAAGGTGTTTTGAACATTACTAACCTGATAAGAAACAACATGGTTTATATCTCTCCTGAAAGCAATGCACATGCAGTACAGCTTCTTACAGGCTTCTGATTCATGGCCGTGATAGAACTGGAAAGCCCACAATACCAAGTGAATTACTATTCCTTGTAGCAGCTGCTCTGTTTCGTGGCTTGTCCTGACCAACCACAGGTTAACACCAGTGAATGGGACAAGAGTTGGCATCTTTGTAAAGCTGCAGATGTTGAGCTTTGAACAACTGAAGCTCTTCATTTTATTTCTTTCTTTTTTAAAATAAATTTCATATGGCAGTTCTTAAGATGCTATGAAATCAGATACCGTACAACGTTTTTTCTCCTCAGCAAAGAAATCTGTGACCCTGCAATTGGAGGAGAGATCATCATGTGCCCTCTTTGTGACCGAGAGTGTGACTACTGGAGACTAAACACCACTTGTGAGCCTTCACAGGTCTGTTTCTCCTTCTTCAGGCACTTGTCATTTTCGTTCATACCAGAAACTGTTTGGACATTGACCTGTCCTGTGTATTCTGTTGCAGTACTCCCATTTGTTTGACAACGTGGCAACTCTTTTTTTTGCCATTTTCATGGGCATATGGGGTGAGTACATCTGATAAGTTTTATGTTAAGCAATGACGAGATCTTGGCCAAACTGTTGAGGGGACACTGGAAGTGAGAAGAAGGGGGAAAATGGCTTTGCTTTAACATCCTGCATCAGATGCAAAAGTGATAAAAGAGTAAAAATAATTCAAAGTTACAGGGGAATTAGTCTTAACAAAACCCCACAAACCCAAATGAATTCCATCAGGTACCTAGGATATCGTAAGCATTGTGTGCTGTTAACTGCTAACAGCAGTTTCTTTCCTTAGTAACCTACAACGGAGTGGTCCAACCTTAGTCCTTGTAGGAGTCCTCTCTGCTGAGCCCTGCAGTGTCCCTGCGAGGGGTAGACAGCTTTTGTGTCCCTGCACTGGGGGGTGGTCCATCGCTACCATTTTACTGGCAGCACTTTTAGGATGAGAATTAGTTGACTTCTGCTCCAGTGGAGTTCATACACTACCGTATGTTTTGATGATGCAGAAATAGGTGGATTTCCTGACTCTACAAGCGTGGTTTCATACCAAGTGGTACTTGCTTAGACTTTAAGATTGTATTGTCTTGAATCCATGCTCTTTCCTTAAACCTCGTGCAGGTTTATAGATGCAGGATGGCGTAGTGTCTGTTCCTTGTTTCCTTAAATACATTGTCTCCTGTTTCATACTCTTTGTATGAAATACCATATATAATTCTTCAATTTGAATGTGGGTTTTTCATTAACACAGAAAGATCTCTGTGTGCTAATAGAAAATCTGTTTGTGTATTTATTGAGGATCTAGCCGCTGTTTTCATAGAGAATTCTCAAAAACAATTGAAAAAGATGATGTTGTATGGTTGCTCTACTAAACTTTTCATGGTATTAAGCACTAGCTTTTGAGTGACATGGATTAGTCATTCAGGAAGTATCAGCAAAAGGTTTCAGAACTGCAGAAGATAAGCTTTCCTGTGTAAACAGGAAAAAGCCTGTTTGTGTCAAGGGTGAAGCTGCTCCAGTTCAAATAAGAAGGATCATATTAGTAGAGGATTATGGTTTAAATTAGTTTCATAGAAGGCTTTTAAAATGTTATATAGTAGTATAATCTTTATAGTTTTTTGCTTCATGTGTGAAATCAGTTCCCTTTAGTCTCTTAACAATTTCTTAAGCCAGCCTCACTCTTGATTGTATGAAAAGCATCAGATATCCACCATCTTGAAAATGACCATGATATCAAATAATCATCAAAAAGCAGCAGAAATCTTTGAACATACTACTTGAAAACAATTCTGCTTGTTTGTAGTAGTTGTTCATGTGTTCCAAGTTTATACACAATCAGTTAGTTGAATGATCACCTTCCTGTGCTAATTCTGTGTTGCTACTGGCCTATGAAAAGTAAAACTGTAATTGAACACGGTCGTCATAACCATGGAAATACCCACATCCAGCCTTGACATCTTCCTTGTCATCTGCTTCTGGAAGTCAATTAGCTAATAAATGACTTAATCCATATTATAGTCTTAGCTGTGAACTTTCATAGTTAGTCAATAAAAATAGATGTGTCACATGGTGAGGATAAAGAATTGACCACAGAATAGAAGCCAGGGCCGAAATACTGAACTCGGTTTGTGAATTTGTTCACTTCTCCCTTAACTGTATTTTAACATTGCCAAATTGCAGTGACACTTTTCTTGGAGTTTTGGAAGAGACGGCAAGCTAGACTGAAATACGAGTGGGATTTGGTTGATTTTGAAGAGGAGCAGCAACAGCTCCAGCTGAGGCCTGAATACGAGGCAAAATGTACCCAAAAGAAGAAGAACCCTGTAACTCAGGTAAGGAGTGTGCTGGGTCGACACACGTGCAAATTCAGTTGTGTGCTGCCAGTTTGAGAGCGTGTGAGTTCTGTCTCGGCACCGTATCTCCTGGTGAGGTGAAAGTCCCTGTGACACACGTAAGCAATGTCGTATTTATTATACCAGAGCAGGGCAGGCCCCCAGCTACAACATCTCTGCAGAGCAGTGTTTATGACAGCAGTGGGTTTGGCTGTTCACCCTCACTGAGCACCAGAGATTGCATCGAATATCGAAGCAGGACTTGGGAAGGCGTTGTTTTCTCGCTGAAGGCATCGAGCTGACGCGCCGAGGTTTGCGCTCTTTGACTGACCACTGTCAAACATAAACACTTGAACTGCCAGAAGCAGCGCGGCTGGGTTAGGGTCAGGAAAGGCAGGAGCCTCTTTCCCCTGGCGCAGGGACGCTGCCGTGTGGCTGTCCTGCTTTCCAGGCCGAGGGTGACGGTACCCGGAGGCTCTCAGCGTGACGGCCTCTTGCGCACAACAGACATGTCCCGTCTCCTGGACCGTGGCTCTCCTCCTGCAAATGTCTTTTGTTATCTAGGCTTTTGACACAGAATAAATGAGAACAAGGCAGTGTTGCCTCTGGAGTTTCTGCATAACTTTCATTAGTTATCCTCTATTGATTTTAATTTCCACTGGAAACAGATATATTGTTGGGAATACAAAGGCAAAGTTTATAACTTTTACTCAGCCAACACCATCTTTATAGTGTCCTTCACGTTTCAAGGTAGCACTCTCTGAAATCTTCAGGCCTTTAAAAGCAGTTTTTCTGCTTTTGCACAAGAAATGAAGAAGCAGTCATCTTGATCTAAAGGCACATAAATGGGACTGACTGTGGTTTTGCTTCTGATACACAACTGCTTTGTTTGGGGAAATGCTACAGAGATGAAGGTTGCTAAAACCCTTTGTCTGAAATCTAATTGAGATTAACCGCACTATTTAACTCTGCTAAATGCTCTGTATAAATACTTAACTAGATGTTAATTGTCTTCATTTAAATTTAATTTAGATGAGAGTTACTTGACAAATTTACAATCAGATGCTTGCATTCTAATATGGTATCTACCACCACGATTTGATATATTTTGAAATCATCCGTCCTCTTCCTAGAATTGCATATAAGTAACTTATTTTCACTAGTTGTAAGTACGCTCAAATAATACAGTTGTCAGAACAGCAGCAGAAGCTTAGCCAGAACATAGGAAGAATCATTCTTACATAAGCAGTAGCCCTGTCTTTCAGGGCTTGTTTCCTTAATCATCAGGAAATGCTTACTCTAATCTTATTTCTCATGAGAGGCAGTTTTTCTGTCTCTCATAGAATCATAAAATAATTAAAGTTGGAAAAGACCTCTAGGGTCATCAAGTCCAACCTACTCCTCAATGGCTCCATGATCACTAGACCATGAACACCTCCCAGGATGGCGACTCCACCGCTTTCCTGGGCAGGCTGTTCCAATGCCTGACCACTCTTTCAGCAAAGAAATTCTTCTCTCCTTCCCCTCCTGCACATGCAGCATTAATGCTGCTGTTCTTGTACCTGTAACTTGTACAAGTTACCCAGAGATCTTTGATAACCATGCACTGTGGTTCTGAGGGTAGCCCTGCTGAGATACCGATCTCTGCACGCTCCGGAAGACAGTTTCAGGTCACTCACGTTTTCATTAGCTAGTTCTGCTAATTGTAAACAAATGCCTGCCTGTTCCACGTGATTTGTGGGTTACATCCCTCTCTACGCTCAGGCTCAAAACCTCCACCTCCTTAGATGGCCACGCAGCGCCCAAAACCATCTGAAGCGGGGTGGTTGTGCTGCAGTTGAAGGAAGGAGCAGGGGGAGGTCAGACACAGGCGGTTCGTGGCCCCTGTGCGCTCCGAAGTAACGAGCTGCAGCGGAGGGTGATCCTGTGAGGACAGGGAAGCAATGGGCTGACGTGCGGGCCACGGTTAGGTACGGCACGGCCCAGACCCCGCAGCCTGGCCAGGTGAATCACGGCGGCAGGTTGCGGCCAGAGGCGGCACGGGCGAGGTGCGTTTGTACAACCGTCCCGAGGGAGAAGGTTTTTTCTCTCTCTGAATTCATGCGGATCTCTTCGGCAGGGTGGTTTATTTGGACTTGTCCTTTGGAAACAGAAATTGAACTCTAATGTAGTTTTCTTATCTCAGAGTGAGATGCTGCAGCGTTCTGTGCTTTCTAAGTAGGCATTAACAGTCGCCATAAAAAATGAATGACTGTACAATCCTTTATTTTATGACACATCGATTTATCACCTTGGTGGATTTTCAGCAGCTTTTGTGCAGCAGGGTTTAGCAGTAACTAGTTACAGCAAACCATACAGGTTAGCCGTGCTGGGCTTTAAGTAACATCTCATTCCGTCACGATTCGAAGCTGTTTAGCTAGACCATAGCTAAAATCCGGTTTTGCTGATTTCGGTAGAATCTTAATTGCCATAAATAATGAAGCATTCCATTCAAACTTGGGCTCTGTCGTTGCAGGTTATGGCCAGTATTGTATTCTAAAGTAGAAAACGTGCTGAAAAGCCTAGAATGTGTGAAAGATTTGTTTTTAGTGTGGGCTACGCGTTTGTATGTAAAGCCGCCTGATATCTGTGCTTTTATCTTCAGCTGTTGTTTTATAGCTCTGTTAATAGAGCCTTTAACCGTTATCATCAAACAACTTGTTGTGACTCAGGACTACAGCATTGATAATAGTGTTTAGTAAGTATACTTGGGTAGATCCAGGCACTTCTCTCTCCTGGGAGAACAGCACGTGACACTTCAAACAAAATCACGTTGGTGTCAGCGTGCTGAGCCACTGAAGGATATTGCCATCGAGAAGCAACACTCGGAAAACAACTGCTACTGCTTGTCCCAAACATTTCTCAAATTCAGGCTAGTTTTTACCAAATCTTCTTCCCCTGGCGTTAGCTCTTAAACGATCCCTTCTTATTACATGTCATCTGCTGTTTAGGAATTAGAATTGGTTGCGAAAAAGAGAACTTTACACGAACGTGGAAAATTGTTCATGTGCTATATGGGGATACTGGCTTGGGTAAGCCCCGTCTGCCTGATGCTGCGGTGGATGGAGATTGGTGACTAATCAATGGGACCATTTCTTCAATTAAAAAAAATAATAAATTGAAGGAGTGGAGGAAAAGGCTCTCTGGCTGTGTGGAAAGACATAGAGCATCCAAGTAAATGACCATTTTAAGAAACTTCAACATGAAGAATTTGTATGACAGCCGACCTGCCATTGCAGGAAGAGTTCTGGCTGCCCATCTAATGAAGGAGGTGGTCTTTTTCCTTCAGCCACTGATGGATTTTTGCAAAGGTTTAACCATTCTCTCCAAGTACTGTCTTTACTTTTAGCATTGTTATAGCCACTTCTGTCCTGATCTTTGTATTTTTTTTGCCCCTTCTCCGGCACATTCGAAATAATGTCTCACTTGCCGTTTTAGAGAGGAGGTTCTGAATAGTTTTCCTCGGATGTGGGCGCTTTCACACAGCTGATGAGAGCTCTGTATGCTGCTTGAGGTTCAAATAAGATTATGGATCTGTGAACTGTGCTGTGCTTGCTTGACTGTTTCAGGAGATGGAGCCTTATTTGCCTATAACTAGCCAAGCTGTGCGGTTCTGCATCTCGGGAACTACAGTGTTGTTCTGGGTGAGCATCTTTTTGAATCATCATTTTAACATAACGAGTTGTTAATCATCACTAATGGTGACATTATCACAAACTGGTTTTAATCATGATCTTAACACATGCTTTTATTATTGTCCTGCAGATTTCCTGATGTCATGCCAAATGCAGTTCAATTCAGGTTAAAAAAAAAAAAAAAGGCTTTGGAAATCTGTCCTTAAGGAGTACTTTGATTGGATATTTTAGTGTAGGGATAACTGTGCTATTAAGAGACCATACTGAAAAAATCTGTAGTAAAGAAAAAAAAAAAAAAAAGGTCTTATTCGCTACAATGAAATATCTACATATTCCTCTGTAGAAATCTCTGCAGAGTGAATTTCAGAGTGGACAATATAATCTGACTCATCCCTTCCATCTCCATTTCTATGAGTCTGTATCCTTCTGCACTGCTGTGAGGTTTTTAGTATTGGCATTAGATCGTCTACTTACGTTAACAAAATAATTTTGTTGGGCTTAATGTATCTAATATAACAAATGTACCTACTTTAACATTATTTTGCCTGTGTCCTTTGCATTTCAGTGCTGCTGAACTCAGACCCATAAAGAGCAAAATTTTCAAAGTATAAAGCATGCTGATTTACATCTTATTTCCAAAGTTGCATGCCTACAGCTATACCGAGCTGTCAGCGTATTTTAAACCTCTGTTCTTTCTGTAGGTGTCTCTGATTATCGCCAGCATGATCGCTGTGATCGTCTATCGCCTGGCGGTGTACGCCGCCTTTGCCAGCCTGATGGAGAACACTCAGACTTTACAGCCCATCAGCGGGTTACTGACCCCTCAGCTGGCAACTTCAGTCACAGCCTCGTGCCTCAATTTTGTCATCATCATGATACTGAATTTCTTATATGAGAGAATAGCCATCTGGATTACTGACATGGGTAAGCAGTGCGCTCGAAGACAAAACTTGCGAGGCATCGCTAAGGGTAGAAGCCATCTAGGGGTGCTCTGGGGGTAGTTACTCTCCACCCAGGCACAGTGGGAGCCCTACGATGTTAGCCTGCAGCTTGCAGCGATGACTTGGTTGTATCTGTGGCCATACTGAACCTTTTCCCTGCATTTGAATAGTTATCATAAGCTGGTTTCTTTATATTAAAACTAGTCTACAGAGACAGTCATAGTTCTGAACATAAATAAAAATTATCATGTGTTATGTTAGAGTCACCAAAGCAAGATCAGACTGTCTTGACTTAGCAGTATTTCAGTCAGAAATCCTGAAAATATACTTCTAAAAATAGATCACAGGTTTCACAGTCATCTTTATGAGACAAAAGACTAGACGGTCATGTCTCCTACTTCAGTGGTAAAGGAAAGAGTCTGGGGGATGGTTTAGGACAGTATATTCTCCAGGGTTTCTCTTGGCACTATTTCCCTTAGCTATGGATGTACAGATTTGGAGTTAATACAGATCGAAGGCGGAGACTGCGCAGGTTGAGAAGCTGGGCCCAAGATGTGTCGCTGGGGCCGTAGCCACTGGTAGCGTTCCCTGCAGCAGGCTCACTCCAGAGCTGGAGCAGCTGGCAGGCAGGCCCAGAAAGATCTGTTATCTCTGTAGCAGATTTTATGTTTGACTGTTTCTTGCTTGCTGGAAATATCCTTCCCTAGAGCCCTTCTTTGGTATTTTGTTTTGTTTGCCTTTAATGGTTTAGATGTACAAGGCCCTGCAGGGGATTTATAGAAAGAGATATTCGCGGAATATTCAGCTCAGGGTGGGGAGAGCTGAAAGTATTAGAAATCTGTAGATTGTACAGCTATCATAAAAACAGTTGAGTGATTCTTTTTTATGAGATCTTGCAAGTGGAATTAAGAATTTCAAGGCATTTCTTGCAGAAACTTAATGGAATGTTGCAATAGGTTTATTTTGATTTATCATGGACCATCTCCTGTCTCAGAGATCTGTATTGCTTATTTCATTTGGCCAAATTAGACCAAAGCAAAAAAAAGTAATAAAGAAAATTGCCCCTAGCAAAAATCCAAAACAAACAGAAAATTGTCACTTTTTCATCCTTTTTTTTTTTTCTTGAAGGGCATGAATTATAAGCGTGAAGGCTCAGCAGTGTTATTTTGCTGCTTGCAAGTGTGGAGAATTAATTTCTTAAGTGTCAGCACTACCTGTGGTTATTGGTTACAGTGGGAGAATAAATGTGTTTTAACTTCTATGGGGCTGCTGCCCTCCTCCGGCAGCCGCGGCAGCTGCGCTCAGCCCTGCCTGCAGCCCTGCCTGCCTCCTGCCTGGGAAATGTTGCCCGTGGCTCTCGGGAGGGTCTGTTCAAACTCTTGCATTCCTTAAAAAGGTTAGGCCAGGCTTTGCATTCAGATGTGCAGATATAACCTACCTCTGCTACTCGGAACACCGAGTATCTCACATAAATGTTTGAACAGCTCACTGACAATAACAATATTTGAGTGAGCTGCACCCTCAGCCCAAGGCTTCACCCGAGTCCTGCCTCCTCTGTGGTACCCTCTGATGTCAGGTCCCCAGTAAATACTTTCTGTCATCAAACTTATGCCAGGCTTGGAAATGTTAATGTACTTGGATAGATTTAACTTTACCCCCGGGCAGGTGAGTTCACGTATCTGCCAGGTCCTGACCATTTCAGAGACTTGAAGGCTTGTGGTGTATTTTCTTCCCTTTTCTCCCAGCTGGAATTGGTTATATGTTATCATTTAACAGGACATTTTACCAATAATGTGCTTGGGGCTTCCTGCTACCTTTAAAGATGTAAATATGACGGAGAACGTGATTACAAAGGCAAAGAAGTCTTAAGCAAAGGCTCGGTGATGTTCAGTACCACTGAGATGCCTGTAGCCTTCCCAGTTCTTCCCTCCACTGTGAATCTCATCTTGCAGCAGCACAGGGCCCGTCTGATGTCTGCTGGTTTCAACATAAGTTACAGACATCCAGCACACTGAAAAAAACAACACTGTAATGTACTTCTCTACCACAAAGAAAAAAAAATGATCATGTGCTTTGCCGGCAGTGAAATATTCATAGTCTGGAAGACCCTTTTAGTTAATGTTTGAGATTCATCTTGAATCTCCTATAAATAGTGTGAGATTTTGGGATGGGCAAGTGCTAGTGGGCAGTACAAAGAAGGGGAAATCGAAGCTTATAAATGTTTCAAGAACAAATTTCACTTGCCTGTCCACCCAGAGCATTGCTGTGTAAATTAAGGGCAGGAGCTCCATCTGCTGAACTATCTGTAGGTGGGTTTTTTTCTTGTTTGTTTTGTTATTTTTTTCCTTTGGGATATAAGAGCACTGTGCATGATAAGTATTTATGAATCTGTATCCTTTAAAAGAGAATAAAGGAAAATAAAATTACTGTTTTCTGGTTCCACAGAGATTCCCAGAACTCACATGGAGTATGAGAACAGGCTCACCATGAAAATGTTTCTGTTCCAGTTTGTCAATTACTATTCATCCTGTTTTTACGTGGCCTTCTTCAAGGGGAAGTTTGTTGGTTACCCAGGTGCCTACACGTACATGTTTAATCGCTGGCGAAATGAAGAGGTAGGTAGGAGGTTTTTGATTAAGGTGAATTAAATAATAATAAACTGGTTTAAACTCTTTATCCCCTTCAACCTGTGGTGTCATATATTGCCAACTGCAGGTTGGATCTGGAAAGAGCTGGACCTCAGCTGGCTGTCCTGAGGCTGATAAAGGGGGTTCCAAGGACTCTTTCTGCCGTTGCTAGTCAGGGAAGCAGCAGCAGTGAAAATCTGTGACTCAGTCACGAGGGTGAAAAACTCAAAAGTTGTTCTTGGCCTTGGTTCTCCTGAAATACCAGTGGATCTTGCCATAGGCCTGGAAAGTGATCCTCTAGGTTGAAGAAAGCTGTGTAAGTGGAAATGATCTCTGGCTGTAGGGGCTCTTCATTAGCTTTTTGAGGCATTACATTTTCAGAGAAACCATTTGGTAAGAGATACATATGTAAGCTTTGGCTTTTTTTCCCCTCATTTCATTGTTCCTTATGCTGCTTGTACAATATTTAATATGAAGCATTGCTTGGGAGCCAATAGTGAAGGAAAATCTTCGTGCAAAGCACAACAAAGTAATGTAGAGCACTTACTGATAGAGCATCTCCTAATACTGCTCTGGCTGCTAAATCCTTAGGAAGGTCTCAGTAAAGAGCTGAAACTTTAAAACTAGTGTTCTTTGCAAACCGCAGAGACCAGATACAGGCAGCTATTTAAATATCTCCGGTGTAGAGATGTGAATAGAAAATGAAGGTGCTTGGTAGGGCAGGGTTGGTCTGGTGTTGAGAAGAGTCACCTTGCTGGGGCTGTGGGCCGCCTGCTGCACACAGGTCCTGCTGCCCCATCTTTGTCTGTCTGCACAGTGGTCAGCCTGAAGCATCCCTGGGACACTGTCTTCAAATGGTCATTATGTTTTGATGTGTTATCAAGCACGTTGAGCTTTGAAAGCCCTTCTCTAACAGCTTTCCTGAGAGGGCGTCTTAGCCGGCAGTCCAGGTGAAAATAAAAGTATTGTCCTCAAGTTTTAAGAAGCCGCCTTCTTTCTTTCATTTGCACAGTAGTAGAACATAGTTCATCTGAGTTATGTATGTTGTTCATGTCCGGTAACTCCCAGTTTGTCTCTGCCAGTGTGATCCTGCGGGCTGTTTGATAGAATTGACGACACAGCTCACCATAGTCATGGCTGGCAAACAGATCTGGGGAAATATCCAAGAGGCCATTGTACCGTAAGTGATCTCCTACATGTGCATGTTACAGACAGAGGAAATTCTTGGAAGGAGTGTTAACAAGTATTGTTATGGAAAAATTCTGTAAATTAAGCACAAATTCTGACAAATAGACTCATTTTATAGAAGACATTTGACCTCTTTGTGAAAGCCATGCTTGTAAAAGCCTATTGCAACAAGCAGTTTGCTTGGAGAAAGGGATGCTTGATCTGCTTCTTGCATTGTTAACTTTTTTTCTGCATATGCAGCTGGATTTGTAACTGGTGGGGACGCCGGAAAGCCAGAAATAATCCAGAAAATTTATACAGTCGCTGGGAGCAAGACCATGATCTGCAGATATTTGGAGCCTTAGGCCTGTTCTATGAATATTTAGAAATGGGTAAGTTTAAAAATACACATTTGGAATTGAGGACAAGACGCCTTGTACTGACACTTCCAAAAAACTAGCTTCTCAAGTAATTGTTACGGGTTGGTGCCACTGCTTTCATCTGGTAAACAGTAGATGATTAACTGCTGGCAATCATTAAGTAGGTCAGCTCAATTAAAAAAAAAAGCGCTGCTTTTGCATCTTAGACTGCAGCAAATTTCACAGGAATGCTGCAAAGACTGTTTCCCTCATCTGAATGGGGAACCTTATTCTGGGTGCAACCAGCTGTCTCCGTGTCTGGTCTGTTCTTGTTCCTAAGCCTACGCTCAGCTCACGTCAGTGGAAGTTGTACGTATGGGATGAGTGCCAAATGTCCTGTAAGGATGGGTTCTGCAGATACAAGATCTGTGAACCAGATCAGGGAGAATCCGTTTAGTTTTAGGTTCACACCGATTAGTGCCTTGATACAGTCCAGTAGACCAGCAGAGGGAGCATGGGGAACAGAGCAGGATTTTTGAAAGGCAACATGAACAAGTCAGCATATGAAATGACTTTACAAAATCTGAGAAACTAAAACTAGAAATTGAAGCCAAACTAAACCAAAAAGACACTATAAAAAGTTAGTATTTGTCTATCGTTAAAGACCAGATTTATTAAAAAGTGGAGCTTTGTCTTGTTTTATTTCTACAGAAGTAATGGTAAGTGTTCTAGATTGCCTAGAGATGTGTAGCTTTATTGTTGTCACTTCATGATAATTCACACAGGGCTGTGATCTTGTGAAATGAATACACTCAGAACCATCAGTGTTGCCAGCCGTGCCTGCTAATAGACACCTTTGCTCTTCCCGAATCAAAACTGAACCCGTGGGCTCCAGCGTCGTCCTGGTGCTGCTAAGCTAGTAGGGATTTTGTTACTTGAAATCATGGAAGAGCTGATGGCTGGTGTATGGGAATTTATTTTTATCCACTGCCTGAACCAGACAAGATGTTCTGTTTCCTGTCTTTAAAATCTAGTGGCAGTGTCGGCTCTGCACTGAGGACTGTCGCATTCTGTACCAGGAGATGGTTCATTTTGGTAATGACTAAAAGGGTCATTTATCTACTTTATTTGCAATTCTTAAACTAACGCTGAGACTCCTCAGTGCATCTATTACATATGAAATTGGTGTTAATATTTTGACTAAACCAATAACAATAGGTGAAGGTGAGGTTCCTGTTTTTGATTTAGGAATGTAGCTAAGTAAAAGAAGAACAGGCCTGCTCTGTACAAACTGCAGGAGAGGAAAAGTAGCCTGCTTTTATTCCTATCTCGTGATTCAGAAATGTGATGTCAGTACATTCCCATTCCCCTCCAGTTCTGTTCCAGTCACGAGAGAACTGCAGCACCAGGAAAGGATGGGTATCCAGCACTGCTGGGAGCATCATTTGACAGGACCCAGATGCCCCGTTCTCTTGGGTGCTGCTGAATGGCAGCCCTAAGGGACTGGGGAAGTCTCAGGGCTTGGGCAGTTGTCCCTTAGCTCAGGCCAAGCCTGGAGATGACTCGTGCAGCCTGGCAGAAGTTTGCTGTTTGTCTGCAAGTGGCAGCTTCCGTGTCTTGTTGTCACCCTGAGGGTACTTTTGTAGGGGCACTTTTGGCACTTATCTTTTCTCCCTTGCAGTCATTCAGTTTGGATTCATCACTCTCTTTGTGGCGTCCTTTCCCCTGGCTCCCCTTCTTGCTCTGATGAATAATATCCTGGAGATTCGAGTGGACTCCTGGAAATTAACCACTCAGTACCGGAGACCTGTGGCTGCAAAAGCACATAGCATAGGAGTTTGGCAGGAAATCCTGAACGGAATGGCCATCTTGTCCGTTGTCACTAATGTAAGTACGTTAACGGTGCTATGTATGTTCCACATACGCAGAATTTTCAGATTTAAAAGTCAGCTGATGCTTTTTCTCCTTCAACAGTATTTGCTTTATCACGTTACCCTACAGAGATATGGACAAACCACTTGAGTGGTTCGGCTTCTCCATCTGTTGACCACACGCGTCTCCCAATCCACATTTCACTGGACTATAACCTTTCATTCACTTGTCTGTGTTTTCCATTCCCAAATGCTGGAATAAGCCTGTCTGAAGCTTAGTCTGATGAGCACATACCTTGCCCAGAGGGGACCGTAGGAGACAGGAGAGGTGGATTAATTCTGTCGGCCAGATGACATTTTTGTCTTGTCACTCTGAGGCCTATTCTGTGGGAATTCTGCTCATTCACCTGCTTCTGGATGTCCCCGTGGGGGCAGTGACTCAGAGTACTTTTTATAAACTGGAAACTAAATGCTATGATGTCATTTCATCTGAAGTATCATGTAAAGCAGACTGCTGAGCAAAAGAGTTGCCTCTTTTTAATGTAGATTATTAAACAGTATCAGATCTGCAAACGTCTTACTCAACAAACCCTCTTGGAGGTGTCGCCTGATTAGCAAGGCACTGAAGCATCTTGAGTATCTCAGGTTCTCAGGCACAATGTCCTGGTAGCCATCATTTCCTTTTTAAAGCCAGATGGAGAACATGGCTCCACTTCTTTCATAAGATTCGAGTTCATCCTTTCTCAAAACCACCTTTCCTCCTTCGCTAACGAGCGCTGTTGTCACAGGTAAGAGGCAGTTTAGTGTGAGGAGGTCTTTGGGATTTGATGCCTCTCGTAATGACACTGAACAGGTTGCCCAGGGAGGTAGTTGAGGCCCCATCCCTGGAGATATTCAAGGTCAGGCTTGACAAAGCTCTAAGCAACCTGCTCTAGTTGAGGCTGTCCCTGCTCCCTGCAGGGGGTGTTGGACTAGATGACCTTCAGAGGTCCCTTCCAACCCAAACCATTCTATGATTTCTTCACGTATTTTGTTCACTGTGTGCTGGCCCTTGCAGCAGAGGCTGCTCACCCCTGCTTACAAGATTCTGAGTTACGCCACAGTCACAGCACTAAATCCCCTTTATGAACCTGCTCTCAAGTTTCGTGTGCCACGTCCTTAATTTCTTTTTCCGATTTCGTTTTCAGGCATTTATTGTTGCATTCACATCGGATATGATTCCTCGTTTAGTTTACTACTATGCTTATTCTGAGAATGAAGACTCGCCTATGTCTGGATACATCAACAATAGTTTGTCGATGTTTCAAATCTCAGATTTCCCTGACAGAAACAAGCCTAAAATGAACCCAGAAAACCTGATCATTTGCAGGTTGGTGCAATAATAAATAATTTATCACTTTGTTTGAAATACAGCCTAAGAAGTCAATGCAGATCTACGTAGTCCACTAGAAATTAAATGACATCATTCTTCTCATTCTAAAGTGTGAGAGGTAATATTTAGGCTGTTAAGAAGGCGGTTCTTGAGATGCTAAGAGACCATGCCAGTAATGAAAAAAATCACCTTTTTTTGGTTTGGACGTCTCATTGTTCAAACGTCTTTTGTTTGTTTGTTCATTTACTTAATTAAACTATTGATTTTTGAGCAATTTATTTTGAGGAAATTTATGTCCCTAAGGTTGGAAACTTCAGTGTATATTTTCAACGGGTTTTAGGCTGCAATGCCTAAGTGGACAAGGAGTATCATTAAGGGCATGTTTAGATTCCAAAGGTGGAAACGAAGTAGAGTGTTTAAAGTCAATCATTATTTTGCCAGATACTACCAAGAATCTGGCCATCCTGCTTTCATTACAAGAAATAGTCTTTTCTTACTAGAAGCAGCATTGAAGGTTCTAGAATAACTGAGAAAGAACTTTGGAGAAGTCTACAGTAAAAGAAAAGTACTGATTTGATGAAAAAACCCCTCCCTGGACAAATAAACCAAGGAAAAAAAAAAACAAAAAATCAGCATTTTAAGGAGAAGCTACATTTGTGTGATGTTTTAGCTTTCAAGTCCCAGGAGCCTCTATTCTACTCATAGCTGTGAGTGTAGAACACATACTCAAGAGTGTCCTCCCATTAAACCCTGCATCTGTCCAGTCCATAATCTGTCAACATCTGTCGCATTTATTCAGTACTTGTCCATTACTGTGACGCATTCCGTCACTGTCCTGTGTTATTTGATCATTCCCTGCAAAAAAATACCTTATGTACAAAATTCCCCTTCTCACACATCCTCACTCCTGCCTCGCTGCTGTGTGAGGGTGTTTAAGCAAACATAAGATAGAAACAAATTGAGAGGTGACCTTTTTCTGCAACAGGAAACAGACCATTTAAAACAAGATGAAAAGGTTCCTTAAGTGACAGCTGTATTTGCCTGTAAGTGTCACCGAGCTTGTAGACCGTCTCAGACTGAAGATGACATTTCACCTTTGCATGTTTTTGTATCCAACAGGTACAGAGACTATCGATATCCTCCAGATCATGAGAAGAAATACTTACACACTATGCAGTTCTGGCACATTCTTGCTGCAAAACTGGCCTTTATAATTATCATGGAGGTATGCTCCCTACAGAATTTCCTTCTAAAATTGGTACCTTACAGATTCTCTAGGTATTTATTTGCTAATGTTACAGAAAACAGAATCTCTGAGAGTATAAAACAGTTCCTTCCCCAAATAATACCAAATACTCATGTCCTAAATGATTATTATAACTAGTCTTAACTTTAGGTAGAGTTGACCTCAGAGTAAGACCAGTAAAAACAGCTGAGGAGACAGCTAAATTTGATCAAAATAAAACAGCAGAATAAAAAAGGTCTTTATACAGGTGGAAGAGACATGTAACCACCAGGACCAGCACTTTCACTCCTACTGGTTTCATTAGAGAGCTGTGAGATGACTGTATTCAAAGTCCAGAAAGCATTTTGCAAAGATGTATATTTACTAAAAATAACTAAAGCAATAATTTGGATAACTGGCACTTCAGTATTAAGCCACTGTCTTGCAAGTTCTGAAGGGAAAAGGGAACTCTTAAAGTGCTCATCACTTTTCCTTCTGTATCTTATCATTTCTGAATAGCTGAGCATTATCAGCGTGGCCATGTGGATTTTGCCACCTGAATTTCCTAAGAAACCACACAGAGGTATTGGAAAGTGATTCAGAACTTGACACTTGCCTCTTGGGTTTGCCGATTCATAAATGGTTTGGAATTAAAGCTTCTGCATAAAAGGAAGTGTTTTAATCTTTGTGCACACCTCAGATACACATCGGCCTGTTACGTGTTGTTTCAGGACAGCCAAATTAAATGTATTCTATTTGTGAACAAAAACCAATCTGCTTGGTGTTAGATAAAACGATTTTTCATTTGGAAATGAATCGTGACATTTCTTGTGACTTCCTTTTTCTTTTTTGTTTTTAGCATGTTGTGTTCATCGTCAAATTCTTTGTAGCGTGGATGATTCCTGACGTCCCTGCAGACGTGAAAGCCAAAATAAAACGTGAAAAGTATTTAACACAGAAAATCCTACATGAGTATGAACTTGAAAAACTGAAGGAGAGACTGTGTCAAGGTGATAAACGAGCTACGGAAAAGGAGTTCATCGCCACAGAAGGGAGAATGGAGTTATCCAGAGCAATGTAGTTGAAAAACCCCTGTTTGGGATTTAGCTCATTTTAGCTTTTTTTTTTTTGTATCTGTGATTTGCTCAGTACGCACCATTTTGAAAGCTATAGGACAGGTTCAACCCTTTGCTTTCAGTCCAAAGATTTTAGACTTTTCTTGAAAAGTCTTACTGAGCGTTCTAGGTTTAGCAAATCTACTTAACTGTATGACTTCAGCACTGTTTTCTCTTACCCATCACTTTGAATAATAAGTGTAATCTTGTTATGCTAGGATCTGGATTCCCTGTAAAGGGAACATTACCCTCCAAGGGCTCACAGGATATGTAAGGTCATTACCACAAGCCCTCCCCGTGTCGCTAAATGTAAAGTTCCAGGCTGTATCCCAGCTGAATGCAAAGGATATCAGTGAGGTCTCCTGCTGTGGAAAATGCTGAGAATTATTATTTTTGTGACATGATCATATAAATAGGAGAACGCTCCTAATACAGGGGTTAGGGTTTGGGGCTTTTTTTGTATCCACTGTGTCTTATCAAACATTTGTTTGCAGCTTTGGACTTCTAGATGCTTTTCAGAAGGAATTGATTTTTGAAGCTATATTGGCTTAATTCCATGGGGAATTATCTATAGGCACAGAATTCAGTTATTACATACTAATGAAGGAAAAAAAAACCCATAATTTATTTTTATAAAGATATCATCTACCAAAGAATTTGCTCTTTAAATACAAATATTGTGGAATCATCTAATGACAGTGTTGTTTGAAGAGATGTATAGAATTTGGAGAAGTACAGCTAAGTTATTTCTCAATCTCAAAAACTGCCATTGAAAGGTCCTGCTTGACATTAGTTTTGGCCAGAGCTGCTCCTTTGTTTGAACTCTGTGACTGCCAACAAAGGGCTAGAGCTGTGTGTCTGTACTTGAGGTAGAGCTGGGCCGCCACACGAATTAGCCCAGCTGGATGGTTTCTACGTGGATTTGTATTCCGAAGATTTTAAGCATGCCAAATAATCTATGTTTACGTTGTTACTGTCGTTATACATAGGAACCTGGGGGTTTGGTTTAGGTTTTGTTTTTCCCTTTCTAATCTTCAAGAAGATTTGTTTTTTTCCTTTACTGTCATGGGGCTTTTCTACAAAGTTATCGAGTTTATAAATGTATAATAACTACTTATGCAAAGTAGCTACCAGCTGTTTATGAATGTGCCCTCATTTTCTAATTTGAAGCAGTTAGGCATTTTAATGATTTTGCTGTTTATTGAAAACATATCGACACTTCCATGCTTAGTGCCTTGTTTATTTGCGTTTGGCAAAAGATGTGAAAAGGATCGCTCTGGGGAAACGCGCGTTCCCGAAGCGTGCTGGGCGGCATCGTGATACTGTGAACCTGCACACCTCGCTGTACAGCGTTAGCCAAGCCCTGCCTGCCTCGGCACGCCGCTGCTTTAGTGCCACGCCACCTATTCCCAGAGAGCTCTTCACACCTGGGCTGCTTAGATAAAATAGCACCAGACTGTAGAGTTCTCTCGTGCTGAAGTACACTAGCTAGAGATGAGAAATTTTATTATATTTGCACTTTGAAAGTTATACTTCCTTGCAAGTATACACAAAAGAAAGAAATCGATCTAGATTTGCGTTCCATATCAGCCAAATGACGGACTGTTTACAAGATCCACAGTTTGAACTTCTTCTATTTTGTTTTAGCAGGCCTAGCCTCCATCTTGCACTACTTGGCTGGTAACCTTAATGTTGTAACAGAGTTTTAGATCAATGTCTGGGGTGGAATCGTCATTGTTAGCAAAAGTTTTAACATTGAAGTGCCTACCTCAAACAGCACGTGGTTTGGCTGCCGGGCGAGGAGTTGAAGCCGATGTACATTTCTCGTTACTGTAAGTTATTCCGCTTCGTTCTGTAAGTTTGCTTGATAAATCAGGCACGTTGGCCATTCACGTTCGTGATGAACTGACCGTGTCCTTGAATATTCAGATCTATTTGAGTAAAGGGTTTATTGGAGGAATGCATGTATACAGAGATTAGCTCTGCTGCTTCATATCTAAGCCAAAGAAGAGCATCGGTCACTGTAACGGTGTGTTGTGCGACATCAGAATTTACACAATGCAAGCACTTTGCTGCTTCTCACACATATACTGTTAACTAGACTGCTTAAGTTGGATTTCATGGTTTTGTTACTGTTGGCAGTGCAAACAATTGCTTCAGATGGCAAGGTGGTGAGATGCAAAACGATATTTCTATGCAAAACATGCAAGCTAATTGAAGCTGAAAATAGATTTGAAAATTCAGCATTAAATGCACTATTCCTGCTTATGGAACATTTGTTTCTTCAGGTCTTGTAATAAAGTGTCCTAATATACTACACTTGAAAAGATGTCGGTGAAACAGATGTGTCGTGAATGAATAATGGTATTTAAAAGCAAGATGAAGGACAACAAGGAGATACCTTAGTTTGGGATACGGCATCGATATGTTCAGAATTTGAACGGATGTTTTGATCCCTGCTTCTTGCTTCTTCCAAATTTATTTTTTTGGTACCACTTCCTATTTAATGCTGTACAAGCAGATGTTTTGCATATGTTGTATCATACAATAGAAAGTGGAAAAAAACTGGGATCAGCTTATTTAAAAAGAAATATATATCTTAAAAATATATCTAGACTTCATAGCATTACTTCTTCATATATAGAAACTGTTGAAAAGAGAATGTGTTGTCATATTAAGAGCTAATGTTTTGTAACAAAATAATTCTAACACTTCTTCACATAGTAGTTTGCCTTTACTTGTCATTAAGCAGTATTTTGACAAAGGATTGTTAGTGTGATTAGGATTATAATGGTTCACCTACATACACATTTCCTGAAGTGTTCTTGAAAAGTGACAAAAATAAGAAAAACGGACTGGTCAGTTTGGGAATGTGCTTATTCTTCCTGTTGGAATATTTGATTTTGATGTGTTTAATACAAGAATCTCAAAGTGTCCTTTAACTAAAGGGAAGATGGTTCTGTGTTGGAACTACTGTAATTTAAGCAACAATTACAATTAGTTAGGAAAAGAAATTTGGCCTTTCAAGTATAATGCAATCAGGGATTTATTTTTTTTTTCCAATTAAAATTTAGTATTTTTACCTTGGAAAGATTTTGTGTGGTATGTTCTAAGCAAATGACTGCAAAATAAGAGTGCTACAATAAGACACTATACTGTTTTTTCTAGAAGATTTTGTTAACTGTGCTTTTACTTTTTTATGTAATACTCTCAGTTTGAGAAAACAGAATGGAGTGAAAATAGATGGACTTTCTTATGTTCTCTATGTACTGCTTGTTTTGACTTGTACTGTCATGTAATCTGAGTGGCATTTTTGTCTGCTGAGTATGTTGCTGATATATATGATACACTAATGTTGGAATAATTTTTTTAAGCATTGCATTCAGCTAACTTATATATGTACATTTAATAGGATAAATCTGGCAAATAAAGCAATGTTTATTTTTAATGTGCTGTCAACTCATATTTGAAAATTTCAAGAATTCAGAGAGGAGTTAAGTGTTAAAAATGTCAGTGCCCAGAGGGCCTGATGGAGAAGAGTATTGATAGAGATATCTGGAGCTCGTTGCGGGATATTCGGATGCTGTGCGTAGATGTCCTGCAATTGTATCTTCACAAGTTCCTTCCTCAGATGACTGAAGAAAGCCTCCACCTGACTGCCACCTTCTGCTTGATAGCCACATTGGGTAACTGCGTTTTGCAGTCCTCATAAGAACAAATTCCCAAGGAAAACCTGTACTAAGTTCCGCGTTGTGTTGTAGGCAGTGCACATGGCACGAGAGTGCGATAGCCTGGGAGTTCAAAGGCATTAAAAGGCCGCAGTTCAGTGAAAGACTCAGCACTTTCATCTTCCTTCAGGTAGCGCACAACCAGCGCGTTAACGCGCATTCATCTTCAGCCAGGCTGCTCTTCCCTTCCTTCTCTGGGTACCGTTTGTATTCTTGCGGTGCCAGGACCTGAGGGGACTTGTCAAGTTCTCAGTCAGTCGCACGCACAGTTTTGGCACGCGGCGCGAATGCTTCGCATCCGTGCGTTTAAATAGCTTGGAGCTCATCTGTTGGAAAACATGGCAGAGCTAAAGCTTGTCCAAGGGACTGGTAAAGTCTTACTCTTCTTAGATACTTCTACATATTTTAATCTTTCTTAAAACTCATTTCTGGCACCAGTGTAGGACTTTGGATTAAATCACGGAGAATCAGGAATCAGGCTTCTGCCTTGCTCTCAGTAGACAGAATCAGCACATGTTGTCACTCCTGTTACACCGCGTTATCACAGCTTCTCTGGGAGCAGGGTCACTTGCCAGACTTAGTATGTCATTTCCTTTGCAACTTCAAAATTACTGCTATTGCATCTCTCTTAGTTTATAATCAAATGAAAGAAATATGAAATGGGGTTGTTCAGCCTGGAGAAGAGGAGACTCGGGAGGGACCTTCTCACTCTCTATAACTACCTGAAGGGAAGTTGTAGTCGGGCAGGGGTCGGGCTCTTCTCCCAGGCAACTCGTGAGGGGAGGATAGGCCATGGCCTGAAGCTGCACCAGAGGAGGTTTAGGTTGGATATTAGGAAGCACTTCCTCACAGAAAGGGGGATTAAACACTGGAATGGACTGCCCAGGGAAGTGGCGGAGTCGCTGTCCCTGGAGGTGTTTAAGGAAAGATTGGACGTGGCACTTAGTGCCGTGGTCTAGTTGATGTTGGGGTGTTAGGTCATAGGCTGGACTTGATGATCTCAGAGGGCTATTCCAGCCTTAATAATAATTCTGTGATTCTATGAATAAAACAATCTAGTTCATGTTAAAAAAAAGAAGAAAAGACCAAAACAAGCATAGCGTTATCATGTATTACACTGCAACCACAGTGCTGGTTACTGAGGTGGGATACGTTACTTTAGATATCAAAAGGGAAAATAAATCATTAAGAAAGATGGAGAATAAAGTGGTAGCAAAAGGCAAGTGAAAAAGGAGGGAAAAAGACAACAGTGGAGTTGCTATGCAGGATATAGGGGATATTTCTGTATTATGAAAGTGTTGGAAGTTTTCAGGTGCATTCCAGCTTTGCTCTTGGAGGTTAAACCTTGTCTCCATTGAGGCCTCTGGTGGTAAATGGGTAATGGAGTTTAACTGGGGGCACTATTTCATCCAGAGCCAATTATATTTTATAAGAGAGAGTAGCATGGTAACTTGTGAGACGTTCACAAATCCTGGAATGTACCTGGCTCTCCCCATAATCAGAAGTTGTAGCCACCCTTCAGAAGTCTTAATTCCTTCATTTACCTTGTGTAGTAAATGAAGATGTGCACTAGAGTTTTAGTGGTTGTACCTTTTGCATTGGAAAAATAGGTAAGGCATCAAATTTGCTTGGTATCTTTCTTCATCTACCCAGATTAAAGGGCCTTTTAAAAAATAAAGCCATGTTTATTTTATGGAAAAAGTGGTAGTGAGCACTGAAATAGAAGAAATGTTTTGAACACGTGCATCTCAATCAAACTGGTGTAAAATGCATTGCCTTACAGGAGTAGAAAAATAGGTAACCCATTCACTAGCAGATCAGTGGAAAAGAACAGCAAGATGTGGAAAAAATGATATTCCAACAACTGAAGTCTGCACATTTTATGTCTCTTCCAGATGTGTGGGCTCTGCAACAAATCAAATCTTGTCTAATGTTCCCTGAAATGTTCAAACTTAAAAGAAAAGGAGTGTTTCTGAAAAAAACGTCTTAAACATGCCACAGAAAATACACTGGAGTCTGCACAACTGTACCAGTGGCAGCTCCTGCAACCTGAGAGCCCAGCTTGTAACTGGAACGAGATTTAGAATGACACGGGGCTGAAAGATGCAGGGAATGGGGTCAGGGTTCCTCATGTCTGGTGTGGCAAAGAGATTGTACCAAGAGAGGGCAAAGGCAGCCCTCACAAAGGACTCATTTAGACGGGAAAATCCTTCCCTATACAGATGGAAAGAGGTAAAGGGAAAAAAAATGATGATCGTTACCATATGAATGATAACAAAATAATTTCCAGAATATTTGAATTACTTTGTAACCTCATTAAGCCACAGCTACTATTTCATGTCTGTCTTCTTGCGTGCTCGGGGTGGTCACAACAAGTCTGCGGCATAGTCTTGGCGTCCTTAAAAAGGACTAGCTAAATTAAATCTTGTTCTGGTTTTAAATGATCGGTTGTCTCTACCCAACACTTACATCATTCAGATGCAGCTCAGGAAGGTTTTTTTTTTACGTATGTGTACCGAGAAATCTGCTGGGAGATGAGTAGGATGTGAAATTCAGCAGCCCTATCAGTTTTGGGAAGGCGCATATGCACATTCCCCTGCAGCCAGGAGTGACTATGCTTTCTCAGTCAGAAATGAGTCAGGCTGAAACCTTTAGTAAGGCTATGATTCTTTTTAATTCTTTTTTTTTTTTTTTTTTTTTTCCAACTCAACAAACCAGTGCTGTCAGCTAGTCAGAAACACATTTGTATTTAAATTACTGACTGACCTAGCTGTGTCCTTGGGCGTTCTGAACAGCCACCGCTATTCAGCATTTCAGTTTTGGTACGGAAGGACGTAGGGGGCATCACAACTACTTCAAGAGGCATTAAATAAATGAGCCTTTTTGTCACCTTGTCCCTTCCATACCACCAACGCTTGACGTCGCAAGTATATCCGAACCTCAGCAATGAAAAGCTATGGTGGAAAAGTTCTGGCTCAACGGCCCCTAATTCCATGCGTCTCCCACGCTGATGGATTTGACTCATTCGTTTCAGGCAGTGCTTGGTGCAATGTAATGGGAAGCCAATGTTCAAGATAAGTTTTCAAAAAGGAATACAAATACTCCAGACAGAAGCTTTTAGCAAGGAAAACTGATGGGAAGGCTGTGTTCTCTGCCATGTTACAACCGTTTTGCTTTTGGATTGTCCTGAATAAACATTTCTGTTGACATTAGCCCATCAGAAGGGTGTCAGCAAACAGAAATGCTACAGTGAAGCCTGTTTTCTGGTTTTCTGTACTATTCTTTGGATAAAACCCTGGCTCTGTCTATACTGCTGGAAGTGATACCATTATTTTCAGACGCGGCCAAGATTTCAACATTTCTCTAACAAAGATCCAGGTTCAAAAAACCAGATGATAGAGTTGGGCCAAGCGATTTCCATCCAGCTCACCATATAATGGTAATCTTAATTTTAAGATGTTTAGACTTCATGCTCTCTAAGCAAGCTGCTAGTGCATTGCAGTCAGGAAGGATTCTTTGCTTTCCCCTTTCACATAGGATTGCCTCTCTCATGACAGCTTTTTTGGCTTCCTCAGAAGCAATACGGGAGACAATGTGGTAGTAGTACCAAATAGCACATCCTAGGTGCCAGGTTACACTTCCCCTCATCTGCTAGCAGCAGCTTCCTTGCACTGGTTTCAGTTTCTCAGCTAGAGATTCCTGTGCCTCCCGAGCATCCACCCAGGATGCTGCAGAGTGTGAAAGGGCACGTGTCAGGCAACAGAGAATTGTGCTGTGGAGAAGGATATTTGTGTTGATGCCACATTGCATGAACATTTCAAGAAATAGTCCTTGTATCGCAGCCAGGAACTCAAGGCACTCTGCGTCACTGATGGTTCCTGCCAGTTCAACTCCACTGAAGCTGGTGAGTGTAGGTTCAAGCCAGAGAAATGACGAGAGATGATCCTGTTGGGTGTGTCAGGGGTGTTTTCTTGGGAAAAGATATACATTCCAGCTCTCTACCTTTTTTCTTTTTTTTTAAAAAAAAAATAACAACAAAAAGAGAACAGTCTGATCTATCACCACAAAGGGATTTTTTTCACAAATATTTCTAAGTAGAAAAGTCTCATGTTTTGAGTGAGGAAACAAAAAGATCCTGTGTTTCATGGGAAGCAGTAAGTGACGCAATTCTTTTTCATTATACTTTTATTGCTGGGCACAAAAATATGTTTGAGGTGACATGGGTAGAGGACACCAAAGCAGAAATAAACCTGCTTTGTACTTTTACTGTAAGCTCAAAGTGCTAGAGTTACCTACGGGACGCGTGGAGGGAACTGAATTTAGCAAGGAACTATTGAGACTTTAGTAATGACTCTAAGTTCAAAGGGGGAGGGTGAATAAATGGAAGTGTAAGAGCTTACAAACTGGAGAAGATAGAAGGACTGAAGCACCAGACAGGTTTGAAGCCAAGCCATGTAGAGAAACTGTATGGAAATTTGTTAATACTCAGATGTGTATGAGAAGCCTTTCGATGTAAATGCTCGTCTGTCGGCGAGGAGCCCCTGCAGTTAATACAGGAACTGAAATGGGGCATCCAAGAGGTTGATTCTGGGGAAGGGAAAAACAGGCTTTCCTCTGCTTTTGCGCCTGGGAGAAATTAAACGCGAAGAAACAATTTGGAGCATTTGCTCCACTTTCAGAGCTAGGATAAACTCTGCTTCCAGTGCCTCTGCAGTGTAACCAGTCGCCTCCCGGTGCAGAGCGCAGCCTCCTGCGCACGCAGACTCCTCGTGCTCTCTTCACCCATCTGCTGGCGCAGGGACCTGACTCATTCCTGGGCACAAAGTCAGCCACAGGAGCAGGCATTCTTCCAATGAGCTCAGGGTGTCTGACGAGCTTGGGGCCAAAGCTGAGCAAAGTAACTTCTGTTTCTTTTGCAGAGAGAACGATTACAACTTCCTACAAGGCTGCCCTGGCGAGTTTCTTCGTTCTGCAATAAATGCCAATTATTTGGCATATATTTGCACACACGTGCGCAAAATTCTTAGCCGTTCTGAAACTTTATGATTAAGTCTCTGTCCTGCAAAAGGGTTTCTATTATTTAGCATAAGAAAAGCAAGTGATATGGGATCACTGCCTTCAAAGGACACGCTCCTTCTTGTTTTTTAAAGCCTGCTGGAACAGCAGCTGGGCCTGGAGGTGTTCTGCTAGGGCCAGTCCAAAGCAGTAAGTGGGAATTTCTCTGTCAGTTATAATGCCTTTGATCAGACCATAGTGATTTGTCAGTAAAATGTCAAACGTCTAAAAAAAAATGAAGACGGTCTCACCATAAATCTCTTCTCCGAGCTGGCAATAATGATAGAGGCAAACACAAGATGTTCATGTGAGCGGTAACGCAGACAGGAGACGTCTGTCGTGTCAAGTGGAAACATCGTGCTTTACGTCTCCGTATTTGGATAGAAAACAGAGACAGCTTTTTGTGGAAATGCAGATACCATCTTGGACACCGTTCACAGGACTCTCCTACCAGGGGCTTTTTTTTTTTTTCTCATCCCATCTGTGGGGATGACCGAACATCTCTGTTGTCTGGATTTTCATCTTCCAGGAGAAATGTTGGACTCAGAGAGCATGATTTTCCTTGTGGCCTGGGCTTAGCTGAAACCACGTGGCTCCTAACCCTTCCCTTCCTGATTGCCACTGGAGCCAACTGCACTGTATCTTTTGAGATGATTTTTACAAGATAATCAGGACAGTTCACCATGTTTGCTACTCCAGGAACATCTATTTTGCATCCACAGAAATCTTTGAGGGTGTTTGACGGTGGTGGGTTCTGATTTGCCTCCCCACATCTTTTAATACATCCCCTGTACTATTAAAAATGCTAGTGAAAGGAGTTAGCACATTTTGATGCATCATTTTTGGCTCCATCATTTTTTCAGCTTTTACTCTGAAAAAGCTTTAAACCATACAAAATTTTCTAATATGTTTTGGGGAATATTTTTAAATATCGAGAACAGAAGTATTCGGTATTTTTTTGTTATCATCAAAGGCAAAAAGGTTTCTACTTCCTGTGATTCTCGATCTCCCATTTTGTTCTGCAAGACTGAGTTACAAATTCCCACATTCAAGTTGCATTTCAGCTACTTGTATGTACAGGTTGCCCAGTGGCCAGAATATCAGACATTACATATGATTAGGAGTTTGCTGATATTAGCTGGGGAGCTAATCTCAGGCCAATTCATAAATAAAAATTCTGAGAAATATCAGGTATTTGAATGTAATCAAGAAGAAAATAATTCTTGCACTTGCTCGGAAGACTCAGTCTACCCTCCTGATGCACAGAGAACAAAGAATTTCTAACCCTGATTTCTGTTGGAGTAGCTACTAACAGAAAAAAAAAATGAAGTTACACTTTGGTCAAGTATTTGTTAAGAATATTGGAAGCGAGCCCAAATGTTTAGCAACATGATCAACTGTTTAGAATTATTTTAATTTTGCAGGTGATCTTTTCCTGCTTATGTCCCTTTAACCTTTTGTGATATAGCAAGAACTAAGTTAAGAAAAAACGCAGAGAAGATGGAGCTTCAGCTGTTGTGCACATTTGCCATCCCACTTCTGCTGGTAAAGAGACATTCTGTCAAAAGCTGGGAACCACTGGCTCTGGAAACTGCTTCTTGCCCTACTACAGGGAAATGGGGTAGCTGAGGAATCGGATGATGAGGCGTAGAGTATTTTGGAAAAATAAAAGGAATGTATAAGTGAAATAGAAACCTCCTTCCCTCACCCCCCACCCCCCAAAAGGCCTAGTTATGGTCTGCTTTCAGGCTGATAACCTGCCTTTGGTTTGGGAAAGCAATTCCAGAATGCGAATTGTTGTAAGATTTCCTGCAAAAATGCTCGCGCTCGTGAGAAAGTCCTGTTGTATTTGAGGTCGTATTCCTTGAGACGAAGTTCAAGGAGGGGAACTTGGGCTGGTTTTTATACTGTCTGACCTCCCCTGTGTCCTAGATGGACATAAGAGAGAATCTTGTTCTCTCTCTCCCTCGCTGGTCATATTTCCCCATCTCCTTCAGGCTGTATGATTGGTTCACCCATCGTTTTAGTGAAGAAGGATTAATGAGGATCATTTTGAAGTCTCCTAGAATTACTGGAGAGCACAGGGCAGCTTTGGAGAGACAAGCAATCGATTTATGAAGCCTTTCGGAGAACGCTGGCCAAGGTAGAAGACATGAGTGAAGGAAAGATGCCCATGTAGATGGGGAAAACGTGCGTCGAGCAAAGCCCTTAGGTGTAATGTTAACCAGATGCAAAAGTACCTCTCAATGATTTATGATGTGCACTGATGACGGAGCGTGAACCATTCCGAGAGCGATTAATATTCTTGTCATAAACAGAAAGAAACTGGCAGCCTGCCAAGGAAATGTGTCTGCGAAAGCAGAAGACCAACTCAATTCACCAAGAGTGCCTCAGTAACACGAGACTGATCGACCCCATGGATTCACTAGAGATTTTTATTAAAGATAAGCTACCTCCAGGGAAAGGTGTTTCCATAAGTCACGGGGGCCTTGTAGTAAAGGAGAATTTGGAAGTGAAGAAGACGTGACTGACAGAATGGATTTTTAGGGTCTACTTGCTTTCCAGCCATTCAGTTTGGGGATATGCAGTTATTTCAGAGCTTTGATTATTATATGATTATTGCTAACAGGAAGTCAAAAAACCACGAACTCTGTTGCTCCGAGAGCCACCAAAGCTAGTCTTTGTACTGCTTCTGGTGCGTTGAGCCCTTCAGGAAGCAGGAGGCATCCAGAAAAAAAAAGGAATATATAACAACACGGTAGGTGTGAATGAATTGGCAGTCTCACACCAATTACTGGACACACGCATCAGTCCAAAAGAAAATAGACCGAACCAAAAATAGGTACAACTAGTACCTTCCTAATTGAGTTAAAAGTCAGTCTATCATGATAAGGGGAAAAAAAATGATCTGCATAGAAAACATACAACATGATTCAGATCACTGTAAGAAAATGTAGAGCCTTTGTTCTGGAAAGAGCCCCTGTGATTTTATTGGACTTCTACACAAAGTAAGACCTACAGTTTGGAACTGTAGGAAAATATTAAGTGAGAGAGAACACGAAAACAAACAACTAAATTTAACAAGTTATGTGTTGCAGAAATTAATTACCTAGCTGAGGCCCCCAGGGTGTGATCTCAGGACATCTGGCAAACAGCAACAGAGCTGTGCTCACAGCCTCGCTTTTCTCACATTTTTATACACGTCTCAGTCTTGATCTTTGCTGGCTATAGCATAAAGCATCTTTTTCATGGATAAAGCAGGATTAATATCTACAAAATACCTGTTCCTCAACAGGGCTTTAGAACAACCGAATGGTAAGACAATTTTTGAGGAACCGGTATCACTTCTGGCAGGAGAGGGCAGAGGATGTGAACTTGCTTACGGAAGGGTTCTCAGCTGAAGAGGGAGCGCTGGTAAAACGCAATGTGCACATTAAAGTTAGTTCCATACAGAAGGCCAAATCCTGAATTCCTTTCTTGATATGCCTCAGAGACGTGCCTCCTGCTGACTTCGGTAAGAATACAGCCCAAGCAGAGACCTTGACGTTTGTCTTTTTCTTCCTTGAAGTTGTCATTTTTCTAATGAATGGAGAAGTTTCTGTAGCACTAAACCAGACAATAAGTAGCGTTGCCATCTATGAGCTTTCTATTTACACTTTAGCGTTTGACTTTGGCAAACAGAGCGGGATTCAGAGCTCGTACACCACGGCACACAGAGGGAGCACTAATGGTGATACTGATCACTTCTCCAGCTGCGAAAAAAGCAAAACCAAGCCAGTTAAGAACTGCCCATAAAACGATGCCTTTCGAGTAGAAAAGGGAAGCAGCCAGAAAATCTTCGCCACGAGGGGAGCCAGAAAGTGCCTCAACTACAGACTGAGTTGTAATGAGCAGACATACTGCAGTAAAAGTCCATGGTGACTGCCCAGTAGATGTCAGCTGTTAACCTGAGGGCTGAAAACCAAAAGACAGAAAAGCTTGTCCTGGTTTTCATGATGAAAATGCCAACTTAAGAGACAGACAAGGAAACCCTGAGTCTAGTAAAGGCCGAAAGTTCAGCCTAAGTCTTTTGAACTGTTTGGACTTGCAAGTCTGGTAAATAGACCACCAAATACATAATTAAAATTCACCATCTCTGTAGGAGAAACCCTGGAAGAGCTAAAGACATCAGATCTAGTCACGCAAAAACTGAGTCGCACAGAATCAACGAGCCCAGTTTGACCCCGAACTGAATGAGCCAGGAGCATTCCTTGAAACATTTGAAGTTATGACTAACTGGAACCTGGGAGGGAGGGCAGTGACTTGGAAGTGAATCAGAACCATGCTCTTAAATGTGCAGATGTGCCTGTCCTTAATCTAATCTGTCCATATATAAAATTAAGGTGCTAAATAACGGTCCAGAAGCACTCTACCCATTTCAGTTTTTGCCTGTAGAGCTTAATCAAGCCAGAGCAGCGCCATTGTCGTGTAGCTGTCAAAGTTAAGGTCACCCCATGGCACTGCGTAATGCATTTAGAGCCACAACTTCCTCTAGTGAAATCAAGTAGCTAGCCCATCAGATCTATGATGATTTATTTATAACAAATAATAAGATAAAATAGATATAAAATAATTACACTTCAACACTAGATCGTAAAATGAAATGAGCATGAAGCCTGAGCTTGAGGGTGTTCCTGCGCCATTTAGAAAAGAACTGAGAACTTGCTATTTTTAGTTATATTTAGAGAACACAGATATTTTGAAGCGGATGAGTCAAGTGCTTTGGCTTAAAGCTAGCGATGTGACACTCCGATCTTCCTCCTGCCCCGTGGAACACAATGTGATCACTGCTGAGATCATTAGGAGCGCCCTAAAATAAAGCAGAGGTTTTCCTGTTATCTTGAATGATGTGCTTCTCTAATGTGCTGGGGGAGAAGGAACATCTTACGTGTTCAACAAGCCATCAGGAACAGCAGTTCTGTGCTCAGATTCCCTCAAAACATTTTACAGTCTTTGGTTTTCCTTTGCATCTTGTGGTAAGAGAAAGAACATTTGGACTTTTCTGCCTTCAAACCCACGGACATGTTCTCCAAAGAAAGTATCTAGGATGCCTTAATTATTGATTGTACAAAAGAGAGGAGACCTTTGTGGTTTATAGAAAGCAGAGGAATTGTTTCTCAGAAGATAGAGCGATATCAAAGATAACTTGCGCTATCAATAAAACACGAGATCAACAAAACCAACATTTAAGGTCGATTGCTTCAGTCCAGTTTTCTAATGAAATGAGACTTGCACATTGTTGGTTTTGTCCACTCCCCTTCCTAATCACTTTTGAACCTATTTCGATCAAATTTGTCAGAAACCTAAAAGTGCCAGAGTTAAGAGATGCCAACAGTTTTCAGAAAAATAGTTTTCCAAAAGCGGCTTTGTAACGAAAGATAAAAGACACACGATGAGGGTGAGGGAAAAGGCACCCTGATGACATGGCAGGAACTAAGGATGCTGACAGGACAGCATTAGGGAACATGCAGGGAAGGACTGGAGTTCTCAGAGATCCTGAGCAGGGCCTGGTGTGAGGAGCGGGGTAGGAGAAAATAAGGGTTACAAAAGACAGGAAGCCTCAGGGAGCCAGATGCGTTCATTCTAATGTTCACAGAACAAGCAGTATTTGATTTTATATTATAAACATAATTATGGGAATCTTTTGATTAAAATACTAGTCAAGCATTGCTAGCTTGGATTAGTGTTATCTGAGGCAGGTGCAAACATAAGATATAAGAAAATCGCCCAGATTCCTTATTTTCCAGCTTTAGATCCAGATTTCAGATAATTCTATTAGGTGGATTCCAAGGAAATTCAAGAGATGAAATGTGATTATATTCAGCCTTGAACTCATGTGATGATTGTCAGCTTCTCGAGAAATCAGCTAAAGAAGGCAATATGGGATGGAGGGAGGGAGGGAGGGAGGGAGGGAAGGAGGGAGGGATGGAAGCCTCCCTCAGTGAAAAACTGATTCTTTTTTAGGAAAGCCTGAGACTCTCTATGGATTCCATAGAGATTCCCCAAACATCAACTAAAGACACATGCTTCCTCCGTATTATTTTTTGCTACAGTTATACACACTGTCTCAATATCCTTCTAGAAAAATTCTACAAAAATATCCTTCATAGAAAATCTATGGTCTAACAGTTGAAAATACACGTGTCCCTAGATCACTGGAACCTGTTCGGGCAGAGCCTCGTGGTGAAGGTAAAATATGTTGGCTGGCTCTATCACCAGAAAATTATACTTTGTGGATATAGATTAATAAGTATAATTTTAGATACATGTTTCTCCTTAGAGAAACCCCTTCACATGTAATGGAATCTCCATACACTCTTCCTATACAACATTTTATGAATTTTGGCTTCATTTGGTCTATTGATAAATCAATATTTGTCCTAAAGAAGGATTATTCTCCATCTCTCATAACCAAAAATACTGAGGAACAGAAAATATGAATGACAAATTCAGGCTGTAATATCAATCCCAGACGCAACACCAGTCCAAGAGTCTGCCCACAACCTCAGATGTCTGTTCCCTGCTGTCCTAAGCACAGCTATTTTCCAAAAGTCTATTATGAGTTGCTTCCCCCACCAGGAATAGTTTCCTGATCAAATGATGTAGCTGAAGTTACATTTGGTATCTCTTTAACAGTTCTCCCAGTCAATGGATGTCCAGAATCGGTCTAAACCCTGTTCAAATTAGTGCGACCTGTGATCTGAATCAACAGAAATTCCTCCCCAAACTTCAATTAAAACATTTTAAAATAATGTCAAGAGACAAGTCAACAGAAAAGAAAGGACTACTGCAGTCTTAGAAAAACTGGTTCTGATTTTCTGATTCTAGCAATAAAAAGGCACCGTAATACACCCTTAATCTGTACTTTTCCCTCAAGGTTTTTCCTGCAGTGAAAAGAGACCCGACTATCCCTAAGACCAAACTGCCTCTCACGTAAAAGCCTTGCCTAAGCTGTTAAACAGCCCAACGATGGACATCATGGAAAAATAAAATAACGATATAAAAGATCATTAACCATCATATTAATAAAATATAGGATAATCTGCCTCAATCCTTGGCTACATTTCACGGTGAGTAATTGCATCCCACTCAGCAAGTGTAGCACAGCTTTTTTTGTGCGCTCAGAGGATCGTTACTCCGGCTCACCCCCAGAGGTAGGTGCGTTTCTGTCCGTGTAACATGACAGATGGCTTCAAGTCCTTCGGGATCCTTTGCATTTAACTCACGGAGCAGTACAGGAATTCAAAAGAGCAGATGTTCCTGTATTATCTGAGAACATTCCCCCTTTACTTTTAAGAGAAATATATTTGATACTGTCAAATTTCTCCACAAATATA
>VWZK01022256.1:0-72113 GCA_013396935.1 Baryphthengus martii
TACAATTTCTTTAAGGTTAATAGGTTCTGGTAAGAAATTATGTATTTCGCTATTTTAGTGAACTTTGCAGTTGACAGGCAAGACATTCATACAAAGTGTTTATGGAAATTATCTGTTTAATGGTCTTGACAGTCTTAGATGACATGTATCTTTCTCCATCAAATACCACAATATCACAAAGTGACCATGTTGAAAATAATGTAGGTTCGCTTGTGACTAGCATCACAAAAGATCCTCTCTACAGCATCGTCAATAAATTATCTCACCCATCTCAGTACACTTTCTACTTTGCATCTTTCATACAACTCGTTTCTAAAAACGGTGTTCAAAGATCTTACTTATTACATGACCATCTGGATGGTAGATATATAAAAGAAATCTTAAATTTGTAAGCATGAATTAATTAAAGAAAAAGTTCTGCTTTATTGGGTACAGAATGTTTTTTGCCTTTCTTTAAATCATGCTTTACAACAACCATAGATGATAACATCACACAGGTAAATGTTTTTGGGTTTTGTGCATTTGTTTTGGGGTGGTCTTATTTTTGTGAGAAGTTGTTTTTTTTAAAAAAAAACAAACAAAAAAAACAACAAACCAAAACCTTCCAATTATGGTAAATAGGCAACAAAATCTAAATATTCATGAGACACAAAATATTTCAGAATGCTGATCCTTGTGTGCTTTGACAGCTCATCCCGTGCTGTTGCTGTCTCATTTCCACATTAGAGGTAATTTTGTGCTTTATAGATGCAAAATTCCTATCAGAGATGCGAATTCTAAAAATTTTGGTCGACTTGGGAGAAGCAGAGGGAGTAGGAAACATAAAACTGGCCTAAATAAGGGACATGTCTATGCTGGCTGATTTGAGTAGGAGGATACTAAAGAATGGGACTGGTGGTAACCAGGTAACTTTAAGGTGCTGAATGTCCTAGAAAGATCAGTTTACTAGTGCTTGGATAAGGAGAGTGGAACTGGAATGAAACAGATGAGAGCTGGAGACTAAGAAAATGAGATTAGGAAAAAGAAACAAAGAAGAGGGAGAAGCGGAAGTATATTAAGGACACGTTGGCTGTGAAGGCGGTGAAATGATTGCACTTGTGTGAAAAACTGTGCATATTAAGGAAAATGTGAGAGCTGGAATGAACCTGATTCCTGTATCTCACCTTTCCACTCTTGTCAGGAAATACCTGTGACACTCTCCACCTAGTATATGCTGTTCTTGGCAGTGTTATTCCATGAGAAAGATGACAATCCACTGCTTTTATTGCATGAGATAAAAGTACATCTTTCACATAACTAGCAGAACGCTATCTGGAGCAGCATTGTTGATGATCTATGTGCGTATAGGTCTGCCATAATATAATTAAACTCCTGTTGTTCATCGTCTTTAAAACACAGAAAATTATGCACAGGCTTCTCCTTCCCTGTTGTTTGTTCAATGTCAAATTAGCTCCCTTGTCCATATACATATGCATTATGACACTGTCTGTAATTAAATAAGCATGCACTGTGTTTTCCACCAAATTACTGTCTACTGTGGTGCTTTGCAGATAAATCAGGGCTGGGAACATGCCTTGGATTGAATCAAGAACGATGAAGAAAACTCTCATCTCTGGGGCAATAAAATTAATGAAGAAGTTGGAAGTATAGTAAATGAAGGAAGGATTTGCAAGATTAAATGTGGCCTTGTGGTAAAAGGTGGTGAATTGGAATTTGCCCAGTGATTGCTAAGGCTGGCTTTTAACAGAATGCTGAGCTTAGCCTGTTATGTAGGTATTGAGACTTTCAAAGACAGGCTGCTTAACATATTGGATTCCAAACTAAAATTCTAAATGTCTTCAAATTTCATCTTTATCGCCATGCGGTACCAAACCCATCGTTTTCACAGTTAGCCACTAACTATCTGATCTCCCTTTTCTACATACTTATTTTGTGACCCTCCAGATCCATTCTGGGCTCACAGCTGTAGTTGCAATCGTAGAATCACAGAATGATTTGGGTTAGAAGAGATCTTAAAGATCATCTAGTTCCAACACCCCTGCCGTGGGCAGAGACACCTTCCACTAGGCCCCCTTTAGATACTGGAAGGCTACTACAGGGCCTTCCCAGAGCCTTCTCTTCTCCAGACTGAACAACCCCAACTCTCTCAGCCTGTCCTCATTGGAAAGGTGCTCCAGCCCTCTCATCATCTTTGTGGCCCTCCTCTGAATCTGCTCCAACAGGTCCACACCTTTCTTGGTAGGGGCCTGAGAACTGGATACAGCACTGCAGGAGGAGTTTCACCAGAGCAGAGTAGAGGGGCAGAGTCACCTCCCTTGACCTGCTTGTTGTGCTTCTTTTCATGCAGCCCAGGATATAGTTGGCTTTTTGGGCTGCCAGTGCGCTTTGCCAGGTCGTGTTCAGCTTCTTGTGAACCAACACCAGTAAAAACATATAGGCTTTAAACACACAGTTTTGTCTTAATAAAATTAGGTCTTATTGTAATATGATTAGATATTTCAAATTATTGATAGTGTTTATTTTAATCTTTCTATGCAACCATTTATCAAATATAGAAAAATAAAAATAAATTAAAATGCATAACAGTAATGCTGAAGCAAAGACATCAGTTAAAAACGCTTAAGAAAATAAATTATTCTTTCTTCAGTGCCTTGTTTGTATGGTGTAAGGTCAAAAATGTGTGAAGTCACAAGTAAGGATAAACCAAAAAAATACCAAACCAGAATCATGATTCATGTCATAGGGTCATTCAAGTTGGAAGGGTCTGCTGCTTACTGGTAAAATGCTGAAGTGTTTCCTTAGAGCCAGTCTGAATCTCTTTTGTTTCAACTTGTGCCTGTTATCACATCCCACCATGTTCTGCTGTGAAGATGCTGGGCTAATGCTTTGTTGTTGAGGTGGTTTTCTCTGTTATTGTCTACTGAGCTTTGTGTAAGTGGTAGAAAAGTAGACCCAATTTCTAGGCATATGACTACGTCAAGCAGATATTGCCAGGATTTTGACACTGTGACAGGCACAAGGAGAACCTGAAGCAGAATCTTACAATCTTTTAAATTGTTCCCAGAATAGTCTCGATTACTTTGTGCAAAGAGGAATAATTGCATTTTACTTTAATATATTCTAAAGGGATGAAAAAGAATCCTAGCTCTTGGGTAGAGGGACAGGTGTGAATCCTAAATCTTAAATAAGAGCAACAGATGTTTTTTTTTCTTATGATCTTGTGACCTATCTCCTCATGCATTCCCATGTTTGTTGCCCTAGCTCTTGTATTGTTAATTTTAGTGCTTACACTGTACCTTGCCTGGCTGCATTATGCAAAAGAACACGAGGTTTGTTCTATTTGCAGGTGAATGATCAAAAAAAGCTTTCACAGGCAGATTTCTTTTTCTTTCTTTCTTTTTTTTTTTTTATTCTGGTTTAAAAATCTTTTCTTCTAAGGTCTTCTTTTCGCCCAGAATGTTATTGACTAAATTTCTGAAACAGCTGATGAAATGCAGCAATTGTTGGAATGCTGCATGAAACAGTGAAGGCTAATAGCTGTTTCTCTTGGAAAAAAAAAGTTAATAGGGATGTCTGTTCATTGTATAGATTCAATAGCTTTGAAATTTTACACTATGAGTATTCATAATGAGAAGTCATTTTTAGGAAAACAATGAAGTTTGTTTGCTTATTTGAGGAGACTCACCCCTCTTGCCTCAGCCTAGAATTTTCCCTTTTCAGTCAGATCAATTTGTTACATCATAGATTTTCAATAATGCAGAAGTGCTTTTACAGAATTAGTGTTGTCTGCAGCAATTTTTCTTTGTGCCTTGCATGATGTGTGTGGGGCTTTTATTTGTTTTCTTGGTTGTTGAGGGGTTTTTTTATATCTGGGTGGAACGAGACTTTTTTTTTCCCTTTTGTTCTCCTTGCTTTACTTCCCTACCGCTTTTTGTGGTTGCTAGAGGTTTTCTGAGGACAGAGGATCTCGCTCAGAGTCCTGTGAGGTCAGGAAAATATCCCTTTCACTTGAAGATGTGTTCCATATGGCCTCAAAATCTTACTTCAAGTTGACGTGTCAAAAAAAAATAAATCTGGAACATTGAGTCAGTTACTGGCTTGAAGACTTTATAATGCAAATTGCCAACAAAAAAGAAAGAGGAAGAAAGTATTATACTGTCTACAGTTTATAGATTGAGGCCTTGGAGAAAAGTAATCTCTTTAGAATCAAATAAGCTATATCCAGCCTGATTCTGGAAGCTTTGGCTGAACTTGGGCTTAAATTTGTCTAAGCAAATTCTGATCTTATGTTGTCTCTCTCACACATGAGCAGCATCAGTGTGTCACTTCAGGAGGAACAAAGCTGGGTTTATCCACCCTACTATCCTTGTCAGTTGGCTCCTATGCCATTTTTGGCACCCCTTCCCCCTGCATTCAGCTGTTCAAAGTTACAGCAGCAGCTTGTGCAACCTGGGAATCAACCTCTTGGATCCCCTCTATCCACCTTGCACTCATTACATGTGTTCTGTATCTGTGTGGATTTTAAGTCTTTTTTTATTTATTTTTTTTTCCTTAGCATCTTGGTGTACACTGATCTGTGAACCAGGAGAGTGTGACATTTATGCCAAGATACACCAAAAAGGGTTTAAACACTGTTTGATTTTTTTTTTTTTTTCTATTCATGAAAACTTAGGAAAATGTATCATCTATTCCTGTGAAACTAGAACCATCTTTGAGAAGGCATCAAGGGAAAAGGATGCCGGAATAGGAAGATTTCTCAGTGTCTTGTGGAAAAATTGCACATATAACATGTCTCATGCCACTATTTTTATGAAGTTCTTCCATAATTAACTCTGTCCATCTGCTGCTTTTCTTGCACTGCAGCTTGCAACAGAAATTACTGAATTCACATAGAGCAAAATCATTAACTCCCAATATTTTGATGAACGTGCAATTGCCATTTTCTGTAACATCTCTGTCAGTTTGGTGCTATGTTATATTTGAAGAGAAGGAAGACAAATTCTGGATGGACATGGCTCACTCCAGTAGGCTACATTCAGTCTCTTAGACTGAAGATGGCCCTCAACTCTTTTTGTGTGATGGAGCTGTGTCATGAATGTGTGGGCTCAGATTTTAGTGTCCCTGTTAAAGAATGCTTCTTGACTGGAACTGCTGGCAAACATACTTGCAAGCTCTTTAATAGCCATTTAAAGGCAGAAAGAACTCCTAAAGCTGGTAAAATGTAGCCTGTTTATTTCCAATTCTTCCTCCTCTGTTTGACTGGAATGAGTCTTGCACCACCTAACTGGATAGTTGCTGTGTCAAACAGTGTAAGTTAGAGGTCACCTCTTATCATTCAAAATCATCCATTGAAAACTCACAAAGGGACCCTGTCAGCATCTATTTCTTTCTTTTTTTTTATTGCTGAAAATGTCTGAAATGGATCACCACAAAGCTACTGAGTATGTTAAGGGAGGGACAGTTCCATAGCTTTTCTTAAGATACGGTTTTGATCAGCCTTCGTTGTTGAAAGGAGGTGGGGGGATAAAATGTTGAAAATATCTGTAATTTACTACTGTAGTTTGTGGATAAGAAAATCTTTTTAATTTTAGATTATTTTATTTTTTTTTTTTAGCAGAGTGCTTCCCTAATACCTCAGTCATCTGCAACCTCCAGTGCCGAGTGAGATACTTAGTTCTAGGATGTGGATTCAAATTTTTGAATTTTGAGTATGATAACTTTGCTCAGACACTCTTATTTGAAGTACACTTTTCTTAAACATTAGTTTACTGCAGCCATACCTTAGTTCACGTCTCCATTTCTTCCATCAGAATGTCAAGTGAGCAGTAGTTTTGCTTTGGGCCATCTTTCTGCTCGCAGATGTAATTCAGAAGCAGAGTGCTTGGCTTCTTTAGAGCACTGACAAAGTAAGGGTTGTTATCCTAGTACAGTAATGGTTTCCTTGGGTTTGATACATAATCTGAAACTGGCTTTATCAGGCATTTATGCTGTGTCACCACGGTCCTGAGAGCCTTCAAACACGAAGCATCCGAAGGACTCATCCTGTGGCTGATGCTAGAATATGTTAGGTTGGGAAATCCTGAGCAGAGGCCAGTGAAATATAAGGGCATCTCTTTTGTTATTTGTTCTGGTTTGTAGACAAGCCAGGAGCAGCATTGTAGTGGCTCTTCATCTGGTTTTGTGTATGAGGTATTTGTTTGAGCCAAATGCTATTAGGAAGTTAAATTACTTTGCCTAAAGTTAATTTTTAAAATCTTTCTACAAAACAACCTATTGAGGAGATGATCTACCCACTTCTCTTTTGATAGTAAGTGTCCAAAGCCCACACTCGTTTTTAGGAAAACCGGTAAATTTTATCTTGCACCCTTAATAAACAAACATTTGTCATTTTAGGAAGCTGATTTCCTTTGTGTTCAAGGGGAAGGAAACTAATGGCGTGTATAAAGAGTAGAGTTGTCATTTGGAAAGATTCCAAAGCCCTCTGACGCTGGTGTTTCAGTTCAGAAAAGTTTGCTTCAGCATTTCCATGGAAGGGATGGCATTCATCTAAGACTGTCACACAAACAAGATCAGTCTTACTGAAACTGTAGATGGTGATACTCTCTGAAAGTCTTCCTCTCACTGGATACAAGCCTGTCAGATGCTCAGCAACACTTGAAAGAATCTGGGCTGCTACTGACCTTAGGGTTGGAGGTGCACTGTATGTTACAGGGCAGGATCTGCCGTCGCAGAATTCAGCCCACGTTGCTGTACTAAAACGCATACCAATGAAGCTCCAGCAAAGGGGGCTGTGTGTGAATTGCCCTCCTCAGAGGAGTGTTAGCTTCGTTTTTCTTAGGAAACTTGTCTGTCTGCTGTCATAGTTATTGCTACTATGGACATAACTTTAGGATGCCTTTTCTATCAAGAATCACTTATATTTAGAAATGTGTGGCTTTTAACTGTGAGTAAAACTTCTGTAGGTAGGTGAAGATTCATACTATACTCTATGATTGTCAGCCACGGCAGCTTTACGCATCATCCAAACTGAGAAAAATGTTTAACTTCTTGCAGATTTCTGATCAAGTTGTTAGGAAAAACAATGCTTGCGCATTTTTTTTTTAATTTTATTTTTTCCCCCCCAAGACTAGTCTGCTGCCTTGACACAGGAGGAACTGAAGCCTGTATTCAGTATTCAGATCCCACTGTTATGGTGATTCGAGCCGTGGCCTTGGCAAGTCACTTCAATTAACGTTTGTAAAACACCTCTGTTTACCTAACTCACAGTAATATTGTGTGGCGTGTTTTTTTTCAAATTAGAAAAAGATTGAACTCCTCTTTCTTGTTTAAAAAAAATTAAAAAAATCAATCTTCCTTGAAACATCTAGGACATTTTGAACCTGAAGAGTGCTGTAATTGCTAATTACTGTTATATGTTAGTAGTGCTAATGAACATGCTTCTTAAGCCCATTACTATTACTCAGAAGAGCTCCAGGCCACTAACAATATTTCCAAGAATTTAAGTTGACTGTTTACGTGTGTATACGGCAAAGGTGCTTTTGAAATATAACAGCCATGTGCTATCATTTCACATTATACATAGCAGCATAGAAAATTTAATCAAAACAGCAAAATGTCAACAGAACAGCTTACAAGCTTTAAGGTATTCATGCATTTCAAGCATGAAGAGTTTTCAACAGCGGTAGTCTCTCACACAAAGATTTATTCCCTCAGAAGACTTTTTCATGGCTCATAAAAAGTGATGGATGAACTTAATTTTTAGTTTAATCTCTTTCTTTTCAGTTCAGTAATTTCTTTGATACTAGCAAAAAATTAGTGAAAATATAGAACTGCTCACCGGTCATTAGTGATTGTGCGTGTTACAGACTGTGCACAGATGCAACGGGCTGCCTGACTTTCTGGAGAGTGGGAAGAAAGTCTTCCTTTTAAGAATTTTTTTAAGCAGCATTTTAATATCTATTGGAAACAATGTCTGACTATATTTTCCATTCTTCCAAATAAAGATCCTGTTTCAAGGATAATTTCAAACTTTTCCACAGCTCTTATAAAGAGTTTACTGATCCAGTATCTCATGCTAATAGACAAAAGAATTCTTCTCTGACTTCACTGAGAGTTTGTGTATAAGAACAGCAGAACTGGGCCCTTCTGTGAGCTTGAATGATACCCGATTCCCTATTGCATATGCTGAATGTTATGAAGGGCATTGTAAAGGCTCCGTCCAATAGTCCATGACTAAAATATGCTAAGTAAATAATTGCAAGTTTCTACATATAAAGAATAATAGTAAAAAAAAAAAATAAAAAAATAAAAAAAGAAACACAAAGAGAATTATGTGTGTGAACTTAGAACTGTGTATTATTCTGTCATTGCCTGGCACATTGTTCTTTTATTATATTACCATAATTAAGTATTTGAAACTGCAGAAAACTTTGCCTTCTCACTCAAGTCATGTTTTCATATAGCCCTGTGTATAACAGTGTGAGCTAGCAATGTGAGGATTTGTAACTTTTTTCTTTTGTCCCCCCCTCCCCATCTATTTTCCTGTTTCCTCTTCTTCTGGGTTGAACTTCTAGTTACGTAATGAGCTAGAACTAACTTTTGATCCTTCCCTCTCAGAACACATGACAGTGGTCTGGAGAGTGCAAATTCGTTTCTCACTGTGGTAAATGCTGTAATTAGCAAAATGTCTCTGGAATTTGAAAAGGCGAGAAAAGGTCCCATGCAGCAAACTGTTCATTGTTCATGAGAAATGGAAACAAAACAGAGAATTAAAACGAAAATGGTGGTATGTTAGGAAGCAGGACGTTTTCCAAGGCCTTAGCATTTGATAATTATGCTGACGTTATGGTATTTCCATTATAAGGGGTCACTAAGAAGGCTGATGTAAGAGAACTAATAAAGGGTAAAGAAGTAAAACCCTTTAGCAATTGCTTTATATGGATTTATGTAACAAATCTAATTTCAGATTAAGTAATTGTTTCTCAGCTCATAGTTTTCAGCTACAGCAATAGATAAGGATTTTTCTTTCAGCTTCATTAAAACCATATGTCTGCCAAATTAGTAATTGCAATGCTATTTAACTGACGATATCTTGCATTTAGTGTGACATTCCTTTTACAAGGTTTTGTGTATGAGATATGTATTTTATGTTATAACAGGCTATCGCTAGTGACTGGTCTTTTTTCATCTGTCTCGGTTCATCTTTTTTACTTGCCACCAAAGCAGACAGCCTCAGGAAATAAAAGCAAAATATATTTACATACAGAGCCTAAGTTAATTCCAAGCTGAATTAAAAAAAGGCCATTTGCTCTTATGTAAGGTGGTGTATAGAAATAGCTGCATAGGTTGATAATATGGATGGTACTGTGCTTACTGCTGTCTGCACCTCTTTGACACTCTCCCTACACATCCCACACTGGAAATGATCATGGGATTTCTTCCTAATGCAATGAAAGGAAAAAAAGCCTTCGATAAATATATGTTGTTAGTGAAATCACATAACAATTAGATAATTTTAAATGGACTAGTTAGTGCTTACAAAATGGCTTACACTGGCAGAACTTTCTGACCCGTAACCATTACCTGCTGGGTGAAAGCTAACGTTTGAGTATGTTATCCCAAACATTCTTTGTTTTTTCTTCGGCTTGCACGTTTGAATAACCTGCTAGCTAATCTGAAAAATGAACATCTAATTTAGTATCACTGCAAGAACAGTCTTAGCTCAGTGGTATGAAAATAATACATTACTATGGATTTTAATAGGATATTATTCGGTATCTCAAGTATAAGTTGAAAAAAGGCATTATTCAAGATAGTAAGTAAGTGGTAAATGCTTTTTGTAAATTGTAACAGGTTTTAGATGCATCCACGCTTTGAATCTTATTTTATTATTTATTTTCAAGTTTATTTTTCTAGCTGGTATGACTGTGTTTTGATGGGTATGTATATGTACAAAAATATAGACAATGGTAGTGAAGAAGAGAAGATATTTCTATTTACAGGCACTTACTGATTTTCTCTCTCCATCTTTCTATTGGGCTAATTTCAGATCTGCCTGTGATTAGAACAGCACTGTCTTATAAAATGTGTGACACAAGGTGTGCCTAGTAAATAGGGGCTAACTATAGATGCTATTAAGATATATATCTTAAAAATTTATTCTTGTCTAAGTAGTCTTTGTTTCACCACCCCCAGGAATAGGTTTGTATGAGTCGGTTTAGCTCACTAAAGTTAGGCATAGGCAGACATTGAGTAAATGCAGTGTAAAATGACAAGCTAGAAATTAATTACGTGGTTTCTGGTTGCTAGATTCAAGCTCAGTGGCTTTTTATAGATTTATGATGTCATGGTAGATTTACAGCCTGGAAAAAATGATAACAAGGTCCGGAAATCTGATGTTCTCTTGAGGCTTCAATATCTTAAAGGGATTATCTGTGAGTTCTGATTTGAACTAATGGAATAACTTAGGTACAGGATTTCTACTTCTCATTCTGGGTTATTTTATGAAGTGAAGGGCTACTGAACTGGATAAAGTACATTTCACATCTCATGCATCCAATGTTCATACATATATATACATATATATTTGAACAGAATCTGACATAGAACAGGAGCCAAACTGACTGCCTTGATAATAGTAGTCATAAAACCTACTATGTTATTACTGTCTTTTTCTTTGAGATGATCCCTACATGTTTGTATAGGAAGTTGTTTGGGTTTTGGTTTTTTTTTTATTTCTGAAAGGGTTTAACACAGTCCAGTAACATTGCTTCCACATCTTCCCAAAGTGCTAAATATCTTTATTGTTTTTAATGAAATCAGCCAAGTTGGTTATATAACACTAAATCCCCTGATAGCAGATGCTATCGTTTATTAGTTAGTGATTTCCTATTGATTTCCTAGGATGACAGGTGTTTTAAAAGGCTGTTCCTAATCTAATTTCTGTCTGTCATCCTTTGTGACTTGTGCTGACAGTTCCTTTTAAAGAGTAAAACAGATTCTTTTTGAAATCTGTTCTTTTATACTGAATTCCTCTGCCAGAGGCCTGTCACTCTCTCACTGAGGTAGCTGTTGACATTTACCAAAGCACAACAATGTTTAATTTAATATTTTTGCGCTTTAATGTCATATTCCCAAGATAACAGTTTGTCATTTCTCTCTCCTTATATAGCTAATGACAGCTAACTTCAGAAACTCCTTTCATTTTTTTAGCATTTGGGCTTAATTAGCATTATGTTATTTTAGTGCCTGATTTCTAGACCTTTATTTGTGAAATATTGCGCTGTGAGCACACCTATTGAAATTAGTAAAACTAGGTACACTGTAAAAGACTGGAGAGCTGCAGGGCTGGGCATTTAGGTTACAACAATAGGAAGATGGTACAGAATCACTGTGTTATAAGTATTTATATTATATATAATTAGTGCTATAACAGCAAGCATGTGTATGTGTACACAAGCACATATACATGCTTGTATATACATATGTTTATATATCTTTGCTCATTTGTGTGTATGCAAACACACATTATGAGATGTAAAGTAGGTTTGTGTGCTTTTTTTTTTTTTTTAGTTCTAGCTCTGGAAGTTACGAAAAATAAAGTAGCACAAATCTCAATAAATAAAATGATATTACAGGATATACCCCACGTTGAACTTATCTTTAACGAGAAGTTGATTGAACTGAAAGGCTGAGAACAGTAACTCCTAGGAGCTGTACTGCTGCAACAGTCTCCCCTTGCGAAAGCAAGGACACAAGATACCTGGCCTTGCAGTGTTGTTACGGAAAGACATTTCAAAACAAGGTTGGTCTGTGTTACAGCATCTGTTTGGCCAGCTGTGTTTTTGGTAAACCCTATACTGTGTCTGTTAAAACCCTGCAGAGAAGCGAGTAGCTGTTCTCTGAGAAAACTGGGTGTGTGATGAGGTCTGACCAGTGTTGGGGAACAATGATCATAAGGGGTGGAGGTGGAAATGGCAGGGTGTGATCATTAAAGTCTGTAACTCTTCCCTGCTGCAAAGGGAGCAGGACTGTAGCTGACTTCCAGCCCTTCCTGTGGAGAAGCCCAGCTCTGGAGTGTGGTGGAGTTTGGAAGTGGAGAAGGATGTTGTTGAGCAGGGAGTTTGGTTCAGGACGGATTGCAAAGTGGCTTCCAAGGTTTTGTTTACAAACTTGAAAGGGAATGGAGGCTGGAGAGGGAAAAATTGGAAAGGGGAAAAATCTATTAAAGGTCCTCTCTAATTTGCAGGGAAGTAGATAGAGACACCCAGAGAGACTTTAATTACTACTTCCTGGCTTTTAGTCTTCTTTGTTCATTCTGTAGGGAATGTAAAGAAAATCTCAGGAATGAATTTGTACATTGGCTGAATAATTTGTAATCAGCTAGTAGCAAAAAGACGGGATTTGAAAAACTAACAAAAATGTAAAGAGGTGTACTGGCAAATCAGTAAGTTTAAAACTTAACAGATCATGCGCATCTACTAGATGAAACAAGGAAGAAGCTGGCATTAACCTCAAAACTCAAATGCCTGGAAACGAAAGTGAAGACAAGTACAGTGAATGAAGAGAAGAAGCTTTGTAGGAAGGAAAGACTCAAAGTGGAGAAAAAGGAGGGCCGGGTATGAAAGAGAAACTAATGAATACAGATGATTTGCAGACACAGTCACTGCGATGGTAGTTTCCAAGCAGTAATACATAACATGTCATCAAGAAACAAAGAAAAAGAAAGGAAAACCAAAGCATGAATACTATGCATGAAAGATGTAATTGAATTCTCTCGGGTTTGTTCCCTCTCCACCAAGATTAATGATACTAGTGCTGAAGTAATTAAAGTAGTAATAATACTTTTCTTTTGGAAGTAATAAAGATCTCAAGAAACTGGTGGAAATGTAAAGAGCTTCTTCTAAAAGAAGGCAATAAACACTGAAAATACTGGTAGGGAGTGTTGTTTCTTTGTGGTAATTCTTCCAGCATTCTGACTGTAACAGCTTTTAATGTAAGCAGGATAGAATTGGGTGCTCTAATGTCATATTCCCAAGACAACAGTTGGTTGCTTCTGGTGATGTAGCTAAGTCTTGGAATGACTTCATAGTGTGCCCAGTTCCCCACTTCTATACCTAGAGTAGTTGTTGAACCCAAAGTCTTATATTAGAGACTTCTCTAAAGTGAGTGAATTAATGGCTCTGGTGAGCAATATAGATATTTACATCTCTGTACCTTAAAGTGCATAAACTTACCATGATTACATGGTACTGCTCTTTCCTTAAATCCATTCATGTGTTGCAAATGTTCCTTCATTGTCCTTTTTCTGGTGAATATACCTCTTCTAGTATATGTATGTGTGGTGCATATATGCACCATGTATATTCATTTAATGAATTAGGGTTAGTTAGATCAGTACAAAAAACAAGCCAAAAAAAAAAAAAATCATGAGAGAAGTAAAATAATCAGACCACCACCACTTAGATAGAATTTATCAATTAAAACTGGAGCCAGTGGTAAAGAAAACAGCAATAAAGTAAGACTATATAGAAGGTGTTTTCTTATCATAAACCTCTGGGGCTATTTTATAAGAAATACCTGTGTCTGATTGCCTTAAAAAGGGGAAAAAAATAATAAAATTGACTGTTTAGTAAGGTATATCTGGACTCTAATTAGAATTTACAATGAAAAATGCAAGGTAACAAGATCTTCCACCCATAAGAAACTTTTTTAGCTTTTAACTTTGTAAAGGAATTAACTTTGTTACCTTGAGAGATCAAATTATTCTGGGTGCTTCTGGGAGGGAAAGATGATTTAAGATTTTTAGAGACAGCGCAGTAGGGAATCACATTCTGACTCAATGAGCCACCACAAGTTAATCAGTACTTTTCACTCGGTATTGTTTTCTCTTGCCTTTGCAAATCTCATGCTGTTCTTGAAATGCCAGGGAATTGAAAGAACCGATTGGCTGTCAGTGCTTGGAAAAAAAGATGGTATTTCACAGTGAGAGAAATGAATATATATCCTTCTTTTAAAACTTTTTATATCCTTCTTTGAAAACTCTTTTATTTTTGTTTAGCTGTTCGGACCCCCAGGAAAGAAAAATGCTCCTTGTGGAAACAAATGTCTTCCTGTTCCCTGCAGAGAAAATTATTAAGAACAAATTTACTCATAAAGTAATAAAATAAATAACAAAAAATTGCCATGAGAAAAAAGTGCTGTTAATTTTGACTAGCTTCTGGCACGAAGCTGAAATAAAGCATTCCTAATGCTTAAAAATGGCTTAAGACCTGAGATTTTTGCTCTGCTATCAAAGGCTCAGAAAATACAGTAAGAACAGATACAGCTCTGGATACATCCAGCTTTTTGGAGGTACTTACTATTAGGAGTTTTGGCTCATTCTTTTCTCTGTTCCTCCTAGCTTTCCACACTAATCTTTCCCCACCCCAGGTTCATGCTAATGCAGAGAGAGACAGTTCTCATAGAATACTTACAAATACTTAGAATTCAAATAAAGGAGGTGCAGAAATTCAGAGAAGCCCGTTTCTCATGACATTTGGTCACGTTTTGTAAATTTGATAAAAGCGGCGTAGTACCTGTACCCATATCCAAATTCCAACCTCTAATCAAGTAAATCATTAGCTGAAGACTTTAAGCGTTTAAGTTGAGAAGAGGGAGAGAAGAATTAATTTTAGATATATCCATGTATTTTAGATATATCCATGTATTATCCATGGTCTTCTAATTTGTGTGCAATGGCAGAACAGCAAGACAGGAATTATGGTGGTGGTGTCATGAGACTGAGACTGGCTGAACAAGTACAGAACAGCTTTCAGACAGTTCGACAAGTCTTTATTTCTGTGCTATTAGTAAAGCGGTTGCTTTTTTTTTTTCTTTTTTTTCATCCAGTGCTATCTGCATAGCATTGACTTTGGGATGCACTAAAGAGATTGAACAAAGTGAGTCATTACATTAATCCCCCCAGGGTAGGAGTACAAGCAGTTCAATTCCTGAAACCTAACTGAGGCGAGAGTAAATAAATCAAAACAATCAAAGAAATGTTTGATTCCAGATCATGTGTCCACGGAACTCTACTGGTGATAGAAGGTTTTGTGGTTCATGTATAGGAAATCAGGTATGCCTGAGCCTTGACTGATCAAAGAATGTAAGAATAAAATTCACTACCTGAAATTCAGGAGGTAGTGATGGCCTAAGGCATGTGTTTAGGATCAAGCAAAATTTTGAGGGGCTTGACAGAATTGTGTAGTCAGTCATTAAGATGATGAGGTGCAGTCAGCTGTCATTAAAATTTTCACCTTTATGTATGATATAGTTTCTTAAGTCTTTTCCTAGGTCACTGACTGTTACAGTAACTGTAATCCAGGTAACTATTTCAGTAGATCGTAAACTTAAATTCCTAAGGAATACAGAGGGACTTGTCAAAACCAAACACACTCCATACCTCTCCTAAAAAAACAATCCTATGAGATTTATGACATCATAATTTTATTTTTGTTCGATTTGGTACCATCACTTTGATTTGGAAATTCATCTGGTAATGCATTCATAGGACTTTTTCAGATTTTTTTGTAATTGTTGTCAGTTGCTGTTCAATTAATTATTATTTTTTTTAATGTTTCTGTGAAAAAAAGGTTCATGGAAGAATTAGGAAACCTGGGGCCTCAACTCTGATCTCAATGCAGTAGGATCATGGCACGAATGATTTATAAAACTAGGGTTCCAGTTTGGATTCAGTACTTCAGATTTCATAGTGATAGGTTTGTTTTGGCTTGTCTGTGCAGGCAGAGAGTTTTGCTTTAAGTCTGAAACCTGGAACAACTGCTGGTAGGAGTGATGTGACTGATTTCCCCACCTGCTTTGCTGCAGATGCGTTTGCAGTGCTGGGAATGCAGCTGCAAGACCAATTAGAGGAGATCTCGGTGCCACAGCCCAGCAACAGCGTGGGGCCAGCACTCGAGTTCACAGTTTTAATGACACATCTGTCACTACCTTCTCAGAGCTGCTTTCCTATTACTAAGGTGGTAGGAAGGATACTGAGATTTGTGGTTACTGTTGCTAAATAGAAAGAAAATATGCAATTTTGTGAGGAGGTAGAAACTATATGTGTGTGTGTTTGTTTGTTTTTTTTTTAAAACTCTATTAGGCTCTGGGCTTTTATCTCCTTTAAAATTCTGCACTACTTTCACTGATGTCACTCTTCTTTCTATAGTTTTCCTGAGATGATAATTTCAACCTCCAAAGGCTTATTTTTCAATTGGTACCTATTGACAGGGATTTAATGAGGAAAATGACTTTTCTGAAATACAGAATTTTTAATTTAGTACTATCTCCTTTCTCACACTTTACCCTTCCTCCAACGTGACTCCTTCCCACATGCTTCAGTTCTTCAAGGACTGCTCCAGCACAGGTCCTTTTCCACTGGGCGCGTTCCTTCAGGAACTTGTCCTGCATGGGTTCCTCTCCACCGGCTGCAGTTCCTGCCAAGAGCCTGCTCCTTTGTGGGCTCTCCACATGCTGCAGCTTCCTTGAGGGCATATCCACCTGGACTGGCTGGCATGGAGTTCTCCATGGACTGCAGGGGGACAGCCAGCCTCACCACAAGCTGCAGGGCAATTTCTGCTCTGGTGCCTGGAACATTGTCCCCTGCCCCACTTTCTTCACTCACCTTCATGTCCACAGTGGTTTTTCTCTCGCTTTTCACATTCTTCTCTTACAACCCCTGCACGGCATTCTCTACCCTTTCTTAAATATGTTATCATGGCTTCGGCCAGCTGTCCATTTTGAAACCAGCTGCAACTGGCTCTGTTCAAGATGGGGGCAGCTCCTGGTGACTTTTCACAGAAACCACTTCTGCAGCCTCCACTACCAAAGCTCTGCCATGTAAACCAAGTACACCAAGGCTCTTTGGAAATAGTGTAGTTAGTTATTTCTGTAGATAGAATTTGTCCTTTCCCATCAGCATCAAACTGTTATGCTTTGTCATTATGACAGTAAGACAGGGTGAGTTTGAGTCTCTGCAGAGTTGTGAGAAGACAGGTTGTTACCAGAGTTTCTTCCTTTAAGTAGGACAAAATTTTAAATTGAGTATAAAAAGCACGGGAATAACAAGTAGATAAGATTTTAATAATTTTCCCTGCCTGTTTTGGACTGATGTAGAGAGCTTTATTTTGAAAAGAATTTTCTTATGGAATGAAAGACCCCAAAAACTAGTGCTGTGATTGTGCGTTCCTCTTTGTTTCTTATTAGCAAAACGTTTTCTGTGCCATTGAATTGTTGATAAGGAAGAATGAGATTATTTGTCCATTAGAGCGGCCAAGACTTTTTTTTGCACTGTTTTGTTGAGGCTTTGCAGATAGAAATGACATATAATTGCTTAGACACAATTGCTGTCTTGAGCAGAACACTCACTGAGTGCTTCCTTCCTGCTGAAATGCTTCTTTCTGAAGAAGAGGTCTACATTCTGCTGAAAAAAATGATCTATCTGTTGTCTTGAGCCTGCAAAAAAAATATGAATGCAAGCTGGTTTTACTCCAGTGGTCTTACATCCTTTGAATAACATTGATTTTCAAACTGTCATTCATACTAGAGGAAAATGTATTGAATCAAATTTTTTCTCACAAGAAAGCTTAGATTTTCATTTCTACAGTTTAAATAAACGATACTACAGCTTTTAGGCCTGTTCATGTCTGCAAGCTATAATGTCAGGAGAATTGGAAATACCAGAGATGATTTCAATGCTCTTTCTCCGTGAGCTTTTAAATCACAGTACTGCTTAAATACAGTCCTTGAAGTTTTAGTTTGATTGAAGCTGAACTGATTCCTAAGATAGCTTGATTTGCAGTCCACTTGAGAACAAGGTGTAAAAAGATCATATTTAGGCAGAGGATTTTTTTAGTGCAATTATAATGGGCAAGGGTTTTATTGATAGTTTAGCAGAAGGGCACGATTTTGAGGAATGGAATAATTTTAAGTAATCGATCTGCAAAGTGTCACATTTTTTGTAAGGTGAAATATTTCATTGAAGTATGAGAAGGTACAATTGTATTGTTTTGATTTTAATAGAAGCCTTCTCTAGAAAACTTCTTGCTAGACCTTTTTAGAAATTGATCTGGTAAGAATCAAGTTTGCACTGTATTAATCAATCATTAGTAAATGTCATTCAGAAAAACACTGTGAATGATCTTGAAGAAATCAAGGCTGAGTAACAAGATTACCATAACTCCTTGAGAATTTCATAGCAAAGTATGCTCATTTTTGCTATTATTAGCTATTGAAAACGTCTGAGAATAAAGACTGATTTAGAATAAAAAAGGTAAAGGAACAGATAGTCCTTTTTTCTACAAGTCAACAGTAGATGTGTCAACATTTCTCACTTTGTATGTTCTGAATAGTCACCATTCATGAAAACCGTAACTTCATTCCATGCCACTTTCCAAAGCATAAAAACCCCCCCAAAAATTAAAATTAAATTCTTCACATGAATTGAGCTGAGTGAAGAAATAAAGTGTGTCTATATAGCTGGTTTCATCAGTGGCATACTTGGGAAGGAGCTGACAAGTTATTTCTGTAATAGAAATTAGTAGGATTTTCATATGTTGTTTCTACCTATTCTGGTATGCATATATATGCACTTATATATAGTATGTAATATGTAGAAATATCATGATATTTATCCAAGCAAATAAGTAGTAGAATAAGAATTACCCTGTAAAACACTGTTAGTTGTTAAGTGGAGGTTATATGAACAGAAATAGGAACTGGAAGATGGGGCAAACAGAGGGACAGTTGCATAACTCCCTTCTGTACATTCATATCATAGGATCGTATTAACTGAGGATCTTGAAGCACTTTTATAATTCCAAACTTTTATTTTTTCCTTTCCATTCAAATGCATATTTTTTTCCATTCTGTAATATTTTTTTTCCCAAGGAGTTCTTGCCTTTACGGTTTTTCACTTGTTTTTCTGATTGTCCTCTTTGCAGTATATTCTAGTTTCTTTCTCCCTCTGTGTTTTGCGGATGAGACGCACAGCGCCTGAATGAGAAAGGGTGAGCCAAACTTACAGCAAATGCAGGCCAGTGTAGTTCTGTAGACAAGAAGCTTAAACTCTTTCATTGTAACTTAATGACATGCCCCAGTATTGCTTATGGGGTATCAATGGACATAAAACACTTTTATGAAAACACTGTTTGAGCTATTAGAATGGTAAAGTTTAGTTCAGACATGAGTATAAATAGCTAGTCTTCACTGAGGTCTTTTGCAAGGTGTTCTATAGGAAATATTGTATGAGAATGGGGGGAAAGTAAATCCAGAAATATGAAGGAAAAAAATACCGTAAGAATGAAGTCTGTTACGTACAACAGAATTTATCCCAGTGCAGACAGCTCAATGCTCAAGTAGTATTTAAACTCTAATTGGAGGGAAACTAAGAATGCCTCTTGCTGAATCTCTGCCTTGTTGTAGGTTATTAATCATATAACAAATACACAAACCCAAAAAATTGAAAAAGGAATAATTCAAAATTGGTGTAAAAAGTCTAATAAGACCTCATTTATAAAAGGAAGATAAACTGAGAACTAGATTTTTTTTAATAGGTTATTATGCTTTATGGTCTGACCTTGAAGTACAAATTAGAATTCTGTTAGCAAGCAGTGTAGTAGGTGCATAAAGGTTTTCCTTGAAGGAAAATCTATATTGGAGATTTTAATTAGTAGATGCTTAAAATGAGGTAAGTTGTTTATTTGTAAAATAGGTCATGGTCACGCTATTAAAAGTGCAGGCTACGGTATTGCCCTTTGTATCCACATGGACTGGTGATTAGAGAAATGAAAGTTTGCCTTCTATCTCCGCAGAGAGTGGGAGAAGATGGAACACATACCTTTGCTCTGTTTGACTGTGTGAAGCAGATGCTCAGCTGCATTTGCCTTTTTTCTTTCCATTTAAATGGCTGTTGTTATTTTCAGCTTGAATAAAATCATACATCTTTCCAGTCTACATTTAAATAGATCAAGAGGATTTGGAATAAGTCTGATATGAGCCACAAATATTGCAGGTGGATAGGGCATCTTCCTCCTTAAAAACCTTGTAATTTAGAAAAGAAACCCTATGTTTATGTACAGGCATCTGGAAAGAAGGATTTGGACTATTTTCTGCTGCGCATGTCCAACCCACCAATCCAACAGAGTCATATTGAAACAAAGTATTTGTGATACAGATATTATGCTGAAGATATAGGGAATATTTTACTGAATTGACGAACATACATGTTGATTGGACTTAAATTTTAAGAGAAAATATTTTCATATTTTTCAGTTCCTAAAACTTCAATAGCAATTTAGCTCATCTTTAATTCTTATTTTTAAAAATAATTTAAAAAAATTGTTAAAAACGGATCTTAAAAAGCACCCTTTATTAAAAGTGGATGTTAATCCTCGACCTGACCCATTGAAAGTGTAGCCTTTGTCCTTTGTAGAGTCTGAGCACTCCTTACAGTGCTGTGTGGTTTCTTTAGTAAATATGAATGAAAGTAGACAAATTCATGTGGATTTTCTTTCTGCATGCTTTGCTTTAAGTCTCAGTTTAAATTCAGGTATGTTAAGGGTTAGGACTGGGCCAGCCATTAGATGAGTGACAGACGCTCTCTATTAACCCCTCTCCCTTCCCAAAGGGGAAGAGAAAAAAGGAATAAGGAAGAGATTCATGGACTGGAAAAGAAAAATAAAACAGCTTTAATGAAAATAATAACAATAAAGTAGAATATATACAAACCCAATATTGAACCCAACCCCAATTATGTCACTGTCACCACTGATGCTGTGGAGCAGGCACTGGGGAAGTCCTAGACTGGACTCATCAGCAGACAGGAATGGGATTCTGGAGCTGGATTCAGGAACACAGGGATGGAGATCGAAGGCAGAACAGAGAGAGAGTCCTTCTTGGACACTGGCCATTGAAGAAGAGTCTTGACTCTCATGATCTCTCAGCTTTATATTGAATATGACATATATGAGATGGAATCCCTTGTTGGTCAATTTAGGGTCACCTGTCCTGGCTGCCTCTCCCCACAGGTGTGGCCTTTTCCTTTGTGCTCCCCCAATGTGGTGCACAACATCTAGCAGTGGCCTTGGTCTGCACAGGAGCAAGTATAAGCAAGAGCCTTTCTGCACAACAGTCCTTGGGAGTAACTCTAAACATCGAGTGTTGTCACTGCTAGAAGCAGAACCTGTCTGCGAAAATATGCCATTATCTTCAGCAAGTGCTGCTGGTTCGATGAGACTGAGCTGAAGAGAAAAATCACTGAACAGAGTTAGTTCTGTTCTAACTCAAACCAGGATATAGCAATAAAGTATAAAAGGTAAAGGTAGAAGATTAATTCTGGTGATTAATTTAATTCAAAGTAGAGGCTTTCCTTGTTGATATATTTGTAAGCTAGGTTTTGATTTGTATAGTGATATGGCATGATCTGGCTAGATTTGTAAAGGGGCAAAAATTAGACTTATAGATATGAAAATTATGCAAATAGCCTTTCTTTTATGGATGGCTTATATAATTCAGTTTCATGGAGGACAATACCTCAGATACCACAGATCTCTGGGGACAAAGAATAAATCTCCCTTAACATCATCTTTGCTAGCAGATCAGATGTGTACATCCACTGACCTACAGGCTACTAGAGGACTGTGTGCAGAAAGTAACTCATTGGCGCTGAAGTCATCTGTTTGTCTTTTTTTCAAAGTTGCTTTGCATCCCTGAAAATGGACCATATGAAAGTTTATGTTTTTATGCCAAACAAGAATTCTTCTGATTTTGCAAGAGGTGTATAAACTCGCTTGAAGCTGATTTACACTGGCAATATGCTCAAAACAGATGGAGTACATCAGTGCCTTGATATAAAGTCTCTTAACGAGCATTGCCAAGCAAAGAACCCCCTGACACAAAATGCTGCAGATACTGTAGTTACAGAAAACAGAACGCTAAGTGGATTACGTCCATACACTGAGGCAGACTTTTATCTCCATTATTCTCTTTCCAACTGTTGCAAATACCGGACATAAGGTTCATTTTTCCCTTGTGTTCTATTGCAGAAACTGTGTTTCTGCAAGGGACTCATCATTAGTTTACCTAACTTAGAGGAATCTAAGAAAGACTGTCACTTTGGATTGTTCTAGATTAAGCAGATTAGCCTGTCTGCAGTTGGGAAGCTCAAGATAAAATCAGTTGCAGAGCTGTCACTTTCTGATTTGTTGTTTCTTTTCTTAATATGGTTACTGCAGTGAATACATATAACTTGTCAGGTAATCTAAGTAGACATGCTTTCCATTATATATACAGGCAACTAATCATTTCAGACACTTATGTTTTATGTTTAATTTAAGAAGTAAACTGCTTTATTTCCTATGATAAGCCAACAGCGACATATTGCTTAATATGATTTGTTAAAGTAGTTTTATTATCAAGATGCAAGTAAAAAATGATTAAAATTGCTAGACTAATAATACAACATGATTAGTCATCCTGACATTAGCATAGTATTAGGTGTCCTTTAAAAAGAGCAGAGGAAATTTAGTGTCTAAAAATGCTTCAGCAGATACACAGCAGTTGGGATGAAGTTCTCATTCTTACTCTATTTCATCTTAAGCCATTCGTGTGCAGTCTTTGAGCTTCCAAAACGATATTGAAAATCTCATGATCAACTTCGCAAATGATAATTAGCTACAAATTATGAAAATTTAAAATGTAGGAAGGGAAGAAATTGGAGGAGAATATTGGGTTTTAGATGTTTTGTCTGTGCTGTTCCATTCCATCACTCTGTTCCTAGATATTCTTAATTCACCCTCAGAATTTTTAGATGATTATATGCATATACTTGTACATTTATATATTGGAAGGACACATGCTTTTAGAGTCTCTTGTAATGTAGAAGCTAAATCTTAATTTGTTACAGTGAATGTATTTTGTAAAACATAAAACAATTACAGCATTGATCTCTTGGGGGCTTTTTTTCCCTACGTTTCACCCCGCTTTTCCCCCCAAAGGAGGATCAGTGTAAGATGTTGAGGACATGGCTTTTTTCTATAATACAATAGCCTGTTGTTCACATGTAGAAGAGATGCCTGTTAGTGACGAGTGGTATATTTGTTTTCCCACCAAGGCTGACACACAGTTTCAAAGGTCAAGCACTGTCTGATACTGCATTTACTGGCTTCAACTTTTCTTTTCCCACAGTGGATGAATTTGTATGAGAACTGCCCCAGCTGCTTTTCCATTTGCTGGAATGTGTCTCTAGCAATTCTCCAGCTTCTTTGCTTCACTCAAAGCTGAACACAGCACAAGTTAGAAGCTAATTAGTCTGTCCTGATAAATAAAGCAGTGCTTTATGGAAGAGTGGGCAGACCTGGGTAAGCGTAAGCAAATGCTTCAGGTTACAAGTTGGGTTTTTCGAAAGGCTGAATTGAGTGTTTTGATCCTCACTTTAGCAGGTGAAAATGCAAAATAAGAGCAAGCTGAGAAGTTGTGAGTGAGAATTTATTTTCCCGTCTTACATTATGTTAAATATTTCCATAATCTGTAAATGTTTCTAGTGCACACTTCAATTCAAGGACTTCAAGGAAAAGAACATCCCATGGAAGCAGCTGGGAGATAGTTTCTTATACCAGCGGTCAAACTTCATGCTGTCTTTTGCAGTTGTTGCCTCCATAGCATGCAGAGGTTGCTGAAAGGAGGTTTCTGTCCCATTCCCTGCTCCCCTCATTAAGCAGCAGCAGGCACTGGTTCCGGCTAAGCACTTTGTACCTCAGTCACATAGGGCCTTTTCCCTTAGCTGGGGCAGGCAGCAAGATAATGTCCTCTTGTATTCAGGCAAGACCAAGCTCGGTGAGGCATAAAACCTGTTATTTCCAACCAGCTTACTTTTGATTGAAGGAATAGCTTCCAGTCTCACAGCAAGAGGACTAACTTGTCACTCACTGAAGCAATTTACCTGTTCCAAAAGGAACAGCAATTGTTTCAAAGAATGAAAGCAGCCACTGTTAAAAACAGAAGCTACAAAAACTGTATGAGATTACTTTAACATTGCTTAGGAACAGATCACCCTTATTATTTGTTTTGAAGCTAGCATTGTTTAAAGTCTTTGTTAAGAAAGCATTTAATTAACAACATGGAGGGGAAAATGAGATATTTAGACGTAAAAAAAAAAGTTAAAATATGCTTAATAATTTGTAGCAACTGTATTCCAGGATTACTTTAGGGTAAGATTTCAAGCGGCTAATGTCATGTCAGAGTGTTCCTTTTTGCTTTTGAACAGTTCTTCAGTCAGGGAGGTGAAATTATAGTGCTTTTAAGAAAATTAATTATTTCTAGTTTATTTTTTTTTTACTGCACATCTTTTCTCCAATGAATTGGTGTGTCACTGACCCCCTTTTATAATATTGCTCCTGGTGTTAGCTCAAGTGCAATAATTGCTTTTTCTTGCAGGCTGAGTGAGGCATCGACCTGTGAAATATGAGTTAAAGTTCAAATTACGCAGCCATTGTTCATTGCTTTAGTCTACCTGCTCTGAATATATAACACAACCAGTAAGACATCAAATAAGATGTCTTAAAAATGTATGTTTCGATTCAGAGAATAGATCAGTATCTGGGCAGGAGAGAAATGCAGTACATTTTTCTTCTAAATAAACACAAGAACTTTCTAAGGAGTGTTAGTGCTGAGCACTGTAACTGGTTTATAGCTTATTCCTTCCCTTCTCTGTTTTTAACAGATTAGTCTCAGTGCTAAGCTGTACTATGTGCAGTTAGAGGTTTTTGTTATTGAAAAAACATAGTAGCAAAACCTCCTTTAAAGCATCAGTTGATTTATCTGTGTACACTATGTGGAAGTTCTTTATGGTCAATAGGTTAATATCTTACATGATAAAAAGTAAGACTGTCACAGGCATGAGAATTAACTACCACGTGGAAAGGTCAGCATTGTATCTAGTATTTTTGCTACTCATCCATCTTTGTGAGTTATATGCTTGTCATAGTCAAGCTATAGAGTCTTAACAAATGTATAGTTGAGATTGGATATTAGAAAAGGGCTAGTAAGAGGGGAAAATACTCTTTGTATTTTGGCAATTCATTGCAGGTCCCACAAACAGTTTATTAATGTAGGCAGCCTATCATGTCCTTCCTTCTCTCATTTCCACATCACCCAAGCTATTTATTGGAATATTGGAAGAGTGGAGTTCTACTTAAAACACCATAAAATAATCAGATTTTCAATAGCATCTTGATTTCCCTAGACAGCAAAACCTTGCCATCTATGGCGTATTGATACAACCCACATGTAATCAGATTTGTAGAGTAACATCCTATTCCTCAGAGGACAAAACCGGCTGCTCTGGAGGCGAGACGGCTGCAACCACTTGTGCTCTTGTTAATATGCAAATCCTGTCCATATGGAGTTGTTATTCTGGTCCATTCCTAGCTCCAAGCTTTCCCTGTTCTACTGAGTGAAGATACCATTTCTATATTGTCCAAAGCCTGTCTATCAGTGAATTCATCTGTTCCTAGGTAGAAATTTCCACTGCTGTTGAGAATCCTAGGAAATAGAAGGCAAGGCTAAAACCCTGTAATGAAAATCAAGCGGCCAGGCAGCGCAACAGAGCTCTGTCTCTGTCAGATTGCCAACTTGTGCCAGCTTTGGTCAACATTGTTCTTCGCTCAGAGGCTCTGCAATTAGATCAGATTTTCTAATACACTTTAGTCTTGTGCATGTATAAGAAAGAAAGAAGAGAAAACATTTTTAGGTGGTGCTGGTGTGTTGTTATAGTAACTTTGAAAGTCTAGGAATCTGAGGCAAAACACTTTAAACAGTTGGCCTCTTGCTATTTCCCAATAGCCAAATGTTCCCATTGTGTTATTTCTACACCACTATCTCCTTTGTTAGTGATTTAGTGATCTCTGTTAGCAAACTTTCTATAATTCTTATGCATACATACTGAAGATAAATTATAAATGGCCGTACTGGTCGAGCCAAAGATCCATCTCACCCAGTGTCTTCTATTCAGCAACAGCTAAAAGAGGCAAGAATGTAAATAGTGATGATACTTCACCTAAGTTCTCTCCTTGTCTCCCAACCACTTGTGTCTCAGAGCCTTCCTCATCCAGAAATAGTTTCTGTGTATTAAGTCATCTTCATTGGATTCTGTTCCAGGAAGTTGGTCATTACTTCTGGGCCTGTTAACTTTTAATGTCTAATATTAGATGACTAAGAGTTAAATCAGAGCAAAGGTTAGAACTGGGGATACGGGATGAAGTCATGTAGTTCTGTTCTTATTTCAACCATTATCTCACTATGAGACTCTGGGAAATCATGTAATCTCTCTAAAGATTTTAAGTCCTTACTTGTAAAACCTGAATAGTACTTAACAAATTTTGAAAGCTTTTTCTCACTCTGTGCCATGAGCAAATAAAATGTTATCACTTACTGTCCTCATCAGTGTCCTCTATATCAAAGAAGCTCTGTGAGAGAAGCATGAACATAAAAGCAGAAAATTTATTCCATCTAAAAAAATTGCTGAGAAAATTAATGCAAGAAAGACTCTTGTGATATGGTATGCTTTCACTTAAACTCCATATTTTAAGTACCTAAATAATGTTTCTACCCACGCATTTACATCAGGTGTAACATAAGGCAAAATGGTAATTTTTGTACCCTTGTCATAAAGAATTTATGTATTTGTGAAATTGGTCTTCTCACTAAATCTGGAAATTTTACTCCATCTTGGAGCACAGATTATGAACTATGAAAAAAAGATACTTAAAGGCTGATTTTTACTAATGACAATATTTCATAGAATAATGCAAAAACCCAGGAGCCTTTCTGAGAAGGCTGAAATCAGCCCTATACTATAGAGTGTCTACTCTGCAAAAACTCTACAAAAATCATGGCTATTGAGTCAGGCATCTGTCCTGAATAACTTTGAGTCCTATCGTGAGCTTTTAAACTAGTATTTAAGACTAGGCTAGTCTTATTATGAGCTTTTAAACCAGTATTTATATAGCCTGCAGTGGCAGTTGTCATTTTCTCTTAGGAGTGCTCACTGCAATGTTGACAGTGGATGCTTTCTGCTGTCCCTCCCTTCTCCTTGAGTACAGATATTGGACATAAGGATGTCACTTTTTCACAATGAGTATAGTAAAGCAGTGAAACAGGTTACGCAGGGAGTTTGTGTGGTCTCTGTCCTAGGAGATTTTTAAGTTCTGACTGGATAAAATCCTGAGCAGCCTGATCTGATCTCCTAGCTGACCTTATTTTGTGAGAACTCCTGAGGTCCTTTCTAACTGGAATTATTACGTATTATATATTACTACGATCCTCTTCCCCTAAACAACAATCAGATGCATACCTTTCACATCTTGGAGAAGTCTACACTTTGAGATACTGCATTTAAAACAGAGTCAACAGATTTTTCTCTGGCAATGTTTTTAGTAAAAGAGTGACCCTGATCTAACTCGATGAAAAGAATGTCTAGGGTGATCTTAGGGAGGATTTCTAGGATGCAATCCCAGACTGACCGAGAGGCCTTCTACCATCACTAAGTAAAATGTCTGAAGAGAGTTGTGATTTCAGAAATACTCTTTTCCAGTGTATTTTCATTCTCAGTAAGACTACTCACCTTCTTGCTTGGTGTACTGCTCTTAAAGAAATTTCCACTCAGCATGTTAGTTTTCATGGATCCATACTGGAGGGTTACAGAAAATTTTCTGGAGTGTAGTGGAACAATTTTTCCTGTTACTGAGCTGGATGCTGCTCTGTGAGCAGCCAAATTACAGATTGTTTTAATGTTTCTAATCTGTTTTGATTCAAAACTGAAACAGCTGAGCATGGCATATCTTAAGTGGCAGTTTAAAATAACCTGGCTGTCTTTGGTGTAATCTCTTGTGGTAGTTTAACTGCTGGGAGGCTGGTGGAGACTAGGGCTAATGCCTAGACTTTGCTAGGGCTGTTCTGTGATGGGAGGACTAGGATTCAGACTTCCACCTTAGAGGCTGAATATGGACGGTACTGCAGTCCTTACAGCTGCCATGGCCACGTTCCTTTTACCTTTCTTTTACACAGTTCTTGGCTACCTTCTTCCTTCTGTTCCTCTGTGAAAGTGTGACTACTTCAGCCTCTGTTCATTCCCAGGCATTTGGGAGGAGCTCATAACCAGGACTGCCCCAGCCATTGCTGTAGTTTTCTCTCTTAATTTCTACTAGCGTTAAGACAGCCTTGGCACAGAAGTTGTGAGAAACATTGACAGTTAACTGAGATTTAGTTTTGCAGTTCAATGTATTTGTAGAAACTCTTATGAGTTTGGAAACGATAGCTGAGTACGTTTGCACAGATGAAAAAGCTAGTTTACATGCCTGCAGCTACTTGCTTTACTACCTGCGAAGACTTAGCCCTCTTCTTCCTAATCAGCATTGAAAACACCATGACATTATTTCTGTGTATTTATTCTCAAATATATTACAAAAGGGGGTAAAAAATAGCAAATACGGTTTATAAATGGAAAAGATAGGATGCTCTATAAAGCTTTGGTAAGAGACAATGGGGGATGACATTCAGGTTGTACCTTTCTCCACGAAGGTGTTCTTTGTATAGGGCATGGATTTAAGGAACATCCATTAGCATGTTTCTGCAAGGAAAATGTATCCCATCAGACAACACGCTAACAAACAAGTCGCTAAATGTGAATTGGCATTTGTTGTAACAGGAAAACAAGTCAGGTTTAAAAGCCTTTGAGATGGTTTTGTGTGTTTTAGTGTAACACACCGCAAATGCTATTTCTAAATCATAATTGACTTTCCTTGACACAAGAACATTAATTAATGGTTAATATGTTTTCTAATACAATGTTTTTTCCTGGAGGCAGAACTAATGAACTCAAAATCTGATCATTTTTGCACTGTTTTTCACAGAGAACTATTTCAACAAAATATTACTGACTGAAAGGATGAGAAACCAGAACAATCTGTCTCCTAGAGTAATACTGGAATAAATATTCTGAAATATTAATTGTTAAATGTAGAATTAATATATCTGAATAAGTAAAACAAATTCTGTGATCATGATACTTGCCATCTCTGCAAAAATCTATGGGGGAAAATCATCTGAAATCAGTTTTTACAGGAATGTTTGGGGAGCTAAAATCAATATTTACCAAGTACTTGGGGGTTTTGGGTCGGTTCTTTTACTACTTGAAAGTTGACATTTCAAAACACACACAAGCATAGTTACTACTTTAAATAAGCACCTGTAGTTGTAAATACTGAATTCTTCAGCTCTGGCAGGTGGTTAACACACATAAAATAAAAGTACTTGACTTCTTGGAGGGGCTGGTTGTATTTCGTGTTTATGAGGAATTTGTTTCAATTTCACTATTTTCTGAATGCTAGTATATGTTCAAAAATCCTTCCAAGCTGTGAAAAACTACATGATTTTAGAAGATATTAGAGGCAAGTAAACTCTTGAGATATAGAGTTCCAAATGTGGAACAAAAAAAATCAAAACTTCTCAAAGCATCCTGCTGCTTTTGAACTTTAAGTAGTACTCATGTTCTAATCACTTTGACAGTACTAAGAAAGATAGTTTGATAACTGAATTAAAATTGCTAGATGCATAGGGGAATAACAGTGACATTAGAATCCCAAAATCTTTAGTTAAAAAGCACTATTATGTGATTTTGCAACTTATTTCAAGAAACACCCTTACAACATTGGCTATTTAGTGGATTCTGAATCTAAGCTGACATTTATTTCTTATAGACAAATTAGGTAATTTACCCTCTCTGCTCTTGTTTTATTGTTTGAATAGGTCACAGTGTCCTACTTTCAAAAATGGATAGACAACGTGGGGTTTGGTTGTTGGTTGTTTATTTTTCCCTCCTGGATACCCTAGAGAGAATGACTTGCAATTCAGTGATATCAAACAGCATTTGTATACGTTTATCTACTTCTTGTCATGTTTTCGTCCAGAGGATCCCAGCCAAGGAGGAAAGTTAACTCCTAGTAGGAAGTCTAGTTACAATGAAGAGAGTCTGTTTCCCAGGGCGCTTTCACATGCAGTATCTGTCTCAATGTCTGTCTTCCTCCATTGTGTTCTTTCCTTTCACAGATGCATATTAGCAAAGAGAAGTTGACTGCAAATTAATTGCCTTTCCTTTTCACAACCAGTTTACCCCCTCCTAATACCTTGTCACGTAATGTGGCCCACACAGCTAGTGTTAGTTTTACATATCTTCAGTGGAATAGATCCCAGGCTCTTTAATCAAAACATCTTCACTGTCGTTATGATCACCCTTTAAAAATTACATTTTTAGCATCAAGTTATATGAGTTATTGATAAAAAGAAGAAATATATCAGTCTCTGTTTCACAGCTTTTCAGCCTCAGCCCACTCTATATAGCTGTTTTCTTTTGCAAATTAGAAAAATATAAAATTAGACAATATTTTCCCTCAAAAATGCATTGTCATTTTCCTGGCATCTTTATACTAATGGTGTGTTTCAAGCTTTCCAGTGTTTGTAAAGTTTGCTTTGCGACACATTTAGCTATTATGTTCATGTGTGTAACAACTTTTCAGAGCTAACATTTAAGAACTGAAAGCTAAAATGCAAGTTCGTAGGCAGAAAGTTTGGATTTTTGTACATCAGCACAGCAGGCTGATTTCTTTCCAAGTGATCCTAGTTACAATAGTGGCTTGTCAACAGATCAACTACATGGCTGAAATAAGCCTTCCTTGCTTCAAAACATCTGATCTGGATTAATTATCCATTAAAACACCAAATGAAATAGAAAAACTTCTTTACAGACTCTGGCAACATAACAGAATGTAACGTGATTTTTGCCCAGGAACAGCGTAACCTCAAGTTGAAAGATGTAAGCCAAAGAACTGATGATGTGCTCTATTTCTTGTGTTTTATAGCTAGGGAATAAACTCCTGAGGACTATGGTACCTCTAAGAGAAAAATTCTAAGCTTTGAGTGTGACTCTGAAGCTTGAAATTTCCGTTGCTTTCCTGATCAAGCACATGAGAATTCTTTTTTTTTTTTTTTTTTTTATGCATACTGTAGTCCTATGGCAACACTGTGGAAATTATGCTAAGGCACAGGAAAAATAAGGAAGTGACTGATAACAGCCAACATGGATTCACTAAGGGCAAATTGTGCCTAAAAAATATGGTGGTCTTCCACAATGGGCTACAGTGTTAGTGGATAAGGGCATCTGACAACATCCACTGGACTTTTGCAATGTGTTTGACACTGTCCCATCTTTGTCTCTAAATTGGAGAGATGTAGATTTGATAATGTCAATTAACAATCTGACTAAATAGTTGCACCCAGAGTTGCAGTCAGTGGCTTGATGTCCAAGTGGAGAGCAGTGATGAGTGGCATTCCTCAGGGGTTGGTATTAGGACTGCCACTATTTGACGTCTTTGTTGATAACATGGACAGTGGAGTTGAGTGCACCCTTAACACGTCTTCTGTGTGGTGCAGTCAAGATGGTGGAGGGAAAGGATGCCATCCAGAACAGCCTTGACAGTCTTGAGAAGTGGGTCCATGCAAACCTCATGAAGTTCAACAAGGCCAAGTGCAAGATCCTGCCATGGGTTGGGGCAATCCTGAGCACAAATGCAGGCTAGGCAGAGAACGGATTGAGAAAAGCCCTGAGGAGAAGGATTGGAGGTGTTGGTTGACCAGAAACTCAAATGGCCTGGTAATGCGCATTTTCAGCCCAGTAGCCAACATATCCTGGGCCGCATCAGAACTAGTGACCAGCAAGTCAAGGGAGGTAATTCTTTCCCTCTACTCTGCTCTGGTGAGACCCCTCCTGCAGTACTGTGCACAGCTCTGGGGACCCACAACATAGGAGGGTCATAGATCTTTTGAAGCAGATCCAGAGAAGGGCCATAAAGATGATCAGAGGATTGGAGTACCCCTCCTATGAAGACAGGCTGAGAGATTTGGAGTTGTTCAGCCTGGAGAAGAGAAAGCTACAGGGTGATATTACAGCAAGAAATCTGGAGAGTGACATTGGATGGGACTTCGAGCAACCTCAATTAGTGGAAGGTGCCTCTGCCCATGACACGGGAGTTGGAACTAAATGATCTTTATGTTTTTTTCCAACCTAAATTATTCTAAGGTTCTATGGTTCTATAATATAGTCAAGTGATTTAAAAAAAAAAAAATTTAAAATCTGGTATAATGGTGCAAGCATTACTTTAAGGGAGTTTGCTCTCTAATATGGGTGACCTATCTATCATACTGCATTATTTTAAAAAACAACAACAAAAAACCAACCCACTACTGCAATTATAATGAATGAAAGTATATGTACTGCTAGTCAGTCACCCAGTAAATGAGAAGCAATCCTTACAGTTATTCCATTAGGCAGTAGCTTAACAGATACTGAGAGGTAAAGGTTACATAGGCAGTTGAATTCCAATTTACATTTTTAATAATGGTCTAGTGCTTATAAAGGCTGCTGGATTTTTTTATTTTTTTTTCTCAAAGCAATTGGCTTTTTGTCTGAGTTATGTATAGTGAGGAACAATGGAAAAATACTTCTTTCTTCTGGGGAGCATCCAGGTCTTCAAAGACTTGTATGTGTGTGTAGTGGGTTTGCATGATGAGGTTTTTGGTAGTGGGGGAGCTACAGAGGTGGCTTCTGTGACAATCTGCTGGAAGCTTTCCTCATATCCAACAGAGACAATTCCAGCTGGTTCCAGACAGACTTGGTGCTGGCCAAGGCTGAGCCCTTCAGGAATGCTGGTATTGCCTTTGGGGTGACACGTTTAAGGGGTAAAAAAAAAAAAAAAAAAAAAAAAAGCACTACTGGAGCCAGGGAGGACAGTGAGAATATGTGAGAGAAACCGCACCCAGGGAAGGGACCCACACTACAGCAGTTTGTGAAGAACTTCAGCCAGTGAGAAGGACTTACGTTGGAGAAGATCATGGAGGACTGTTTCCTGTGGCAGGGACCCCACAATGGAGCAGGGGGAAAGTGTGAGGAGTCCTCCCACTGGGGAGGAAGGAGAAACAGATAATGTGTGATGGACTGTAACCTCTGTATCTCATCCCACTCTGACACTGAGGGGGAGGAGGTAGAAGGAATATTGGGAGTAAGGTTAAGCCTGGGAAGAAAGGGAGGGTGGGAAGAAAGTGGTTATTAAGACTTTTTTTTATTTCTCGCATTCCACTCTGATTTGATTGGTAATAAATTAAATTAACTTCTTCCCAAAGTTGAGTCTGGTTTTGCCTGTGATGGTAATTGCTGAATGATCTCTCCCTGTCCTTATCTCAACCCATGAGTCTTTTCTTGTATTTTCTCTCCCCAGTCCTGGGGGAGCTATAGAGTGGCTTTGGTGGGCACCTGGCATGCAGCCAGGGTCAACCAACCACAATGTGCCTAGATTTTTAGGTACAATTTCATATTAATAACATTACTTTAAAATGCAATTACTATCAGTGACATTAATCATGGGCCTAATTTTCAGGATCAGTGACTTTTGCTTCAAATTGTGCTTAATGGTTTTTGGTGCGTGTTAAAATTGTCCCTAAACTGGCAGCTCTGGAGGCTGCCCCGCTCTCTGTGTGTACAGAGTTAATACAGCTGGGTGAGGTATTCCTCACCTTCTGCAACAATTTGCTGCAGCATTTCAGAGGTGAGAGATAGTGGTCATTCTCACTGGAAGTAAATCAGGAAGTAAATCAGTAAATGGAGGTATCTGTTTATCCTTTAGAACAGATATTTCTTTTGTCAATTTGAATCACTGCACATTCTTACAGAAAATTAACTTCTGAGTGAGTAAGAATAGACATTTTAAACCTCAGCTAGCTCTCTCCGAGCTCTGCTGATATTGATATCAGCGAGAGTTTCATTGTTGAATCCTAAGTTAGGACGAATGTTAAGTGCTTTGAAATTCACTTAAGGAGTAGTTACATATGTGACAACTATAATCTTATACAAAATATTGCTTAAACAGTCTTAGGGAAGCAAACTGACCAAAAGAAGGTACTGAGACTGTACCCTTAGCTTGGCTCCATTTAGTTGTTATATAAAAACATTAACAAATTAAAAAACCAAAACAGAATAAATAAAATGTAAAACACAGCTTTTAACTAGAGCTGCCACAGATTCACAGCACATTATTGAGTATTGATTAAACTTCCATTTTTAAAAGACATAGCATGTGTGTTAAAATGAAGTTTCTTCACGAGGAAGATTTCATACTTTATTCGCAGATGACACAATTTTATAGCCTTCCTGTCAGATCTGAACATACTCTTTTGTATAAGAGACCAAGCTTCCTTTGACGTATTGCTGCCGGAACAGGGGGCAGTTTTTCATGCAGTATACAAGATGGACATCTGAATCCGTGGTGCCTCAGAGAAGTGGGCTGCTAAGATTATTTTAGGTCATGAATCTGTTCAGGTAGAAAGCTCTCCTTCTGCTGTTAGCATTTAAGATCTCTTCTCCTATCTTAACATCTCTTTTGCTTTCCATGGATCTAAGGTTCATTTTTTGTCTGAATCAACAAGAGCAGTCTGTCTGCAGTAGCTAGGGCTTGGCTGGCTGCCAAGCTCCCACCCAGCTGCTCTCTCATCCTCCTCCTCAGCAGAACAGGAGAAGAAAATAGGATGAAAAAGCTCATGGGCCAAAATCAGGACAGGGAGATAATCTACCAATTACTGTCATGGGCAAAACAGATTCAACTTGAGAAAATTAAATTATTTCCACTTAAAATAGATTTGTATGGTGAGAAACAAAGATTTAAACAATAACTTCGCCCCAGGCAGTAATGGGGAATGGAGTCAGTCTATGACAGTTTGTCTCTGCTGCTCCTTCTTCGTACTTTCCCCTGCTGCAGGGTGGTCTCCTCCCCAAGCACAGGGGAATCCCTGCTTGGGTGCCTGGAGCACCTCCTCCCCTCCATGTTCCCTGACGATGTTTCATGGCTGTTTCTCACACTTTTTCCCTCAACTCTCAATGCCCTTTCTCAGATGCGTTTTCCCTGAGGTGCCACCACCTGAGTCACCGGCTGAGAGGCCGGGCTGCGCCCTGTGTCGGGGCCATGGGGGCGGCTGTATCCGGCACCGAGCAGCCCTGGCTTCCCCTCACAGCGGCCGCCCTGCAGGCCTCCGCTGCCCGCGCCTGGGGGCGCCTGGGCCCAGTGCACCGAGGCACTGCACCGACTGGTGAAAAAAACGTACCTGTAAACTCATCTAATAAGTTTTCAGAGAAATGTGTGGTATCTTGCAAGAGGGTACAGCTGGCATTCCTGGTGCTCTGCCATGCTTAGAAGTAAGTGCTAAAAAGCCTTGAGTTCCACTACAGAGGTTCTTTTCATTTCACATATTTGTGTAAACTTCTGGAGTTTCATTTTTTAGGCCTCGATCTAAAACAGCTAAAATTTGTTTCTCTTTTTCGTACAAAACAGAGCAATCACGCATACTCCCCGTTTTCTGTCTGCAGCAGTACTGTGTAAGCACTTGTGGATCTTATGATCTTACGAATTTTGGGATTACTTAAACTTGGCTTGAGCCAAGGATGCCTCAGTGTCCTTCACCTCTCTCCCCCTCTGACAGAAACTGCATACAGAGGTCTGTGTAAGCCCTGAACCATTAGGGCCTATCTCCTTGTTGAGGGGAGTGAGTGGCTCTTTCATCTGAAAACAAGCGTAAAAACCTCAAATAAATAAAGGCCAGAAAAACAAAAACTTATTTAATTTTTTTTTTCCCCATACAAATTTTGTGAAGTCCTTAGATTTTGTATTATATGGCAAAAAAAATCACTAATGATCTTCACTTTCGATGCAAATACACTTACTAGATTCAGTTTGAATTTATCAGTTCCATGTTTCAGTTAAACAGGCAATTGTAAGACAAACATTGTTTTTGTTTTTTCAACATGTTTGTTACTAAGTCATTTACTTTATCAAAAAGTTTTTCTTCTTAGTTGCATAGAAAATTTTGTTAACAAGGTTTTCAGTGGAGCAGCATTTTTCTATTAATTGCACTTACATCAACCCAATCAGTACTTGTTTGAAATGCCTTGCAGATAGCTGCAGCAGTGTCAATCATTTGAAAGCAGGTACCTTTTTAAAAAAATCACTTCTCAGGATGTCTTCTTTAACTTTCCTTTGAATTTTACATAAAATAAATTAGTTCTTCCATCAGCTAGTAAATTAGAAGATTGAAACGAGTAGCTGTTCAAATCAACATGTTATCATTAGATAGCACAGATACATATTTAAATATGGATATATTAGCTGTTTTCCCTCATCGTTGCCTTACACCTAATCATAAGGCTGTCTTAAATGCCTGATTTGCAGCTGAGCTGTAACAACAGCATCAATCCCTTCAGAGTGCTTTGAAGGTGCAGCTTCACTAAGTTACTCTGGCAATGATGTGACTGAACTAGAAAATGGAAAGAGGCTTAATGGAATAATGTTCTGGATGGAAAAGTGGTTCAGGAAAAAAGTTGTTTCCTTTTGTTCTGGACATTGTTTAATCTTCTGCCACTTAGCTTGCGTTGTAGCTTTGTACAGTGAGCTTTGATTAGCTTCTCACATGAAAGAAAATCTGTGTGTTGGTTTCATGTCTCTCTTGAGTGCTTTCTTGGTGTGCTTGAACTGAAGTGCTCATAACTTAATTTGAATGTGTTTTCCCTGTGTTTGAAACCTACCTAGTCTTAACTTTTTTTTCCCTTTGATATATTTGTATCTGCAACAGAGGTGTTAGAGAGATTGCTGAAAAAGTGTTTGAGAAACGTTTTCATCAAGGCCAGTGTTCTTGCCTACTTTGAACTTCCAAGATTTAACTTTTATGCTTTTGTATCACTGTGGTGATTGTTAATCTGTCCTGATTTTGGTTAAAAAGTCACTGTCAATGGTTGGTGGTGTTTTTTAACAAGGCCATCACATATATAAATCCTCTCTTGTCTTCATAAATAGTGTGTTACAAAAATATCCAGTGTCTTTTATCTTTGAGCCCAAATAGGAACAATACCAGATAGGTAAAAAAAAATGGAGTCTCCCATTTGCCAGTTGCTCATAGATAAACTGCTCTTGTGGTTAATTGTCACAAAAAAGACTTCCTAAAATCCCTAGGAGCAAAAAATCTCCTGTTATTAAATATTCAGGAAATTTCCAGGAACACTTAGGTGTTAACAGGAATGTCAGAATCACAAGCACAAGTACAGCAGAAATACACTCTTGAAAGGTATTGCTTTGTAAGTGCTTGAGGAATTGTCACATAAATACTCTTGCAAACCTGTCTGAGTCGCAGCATACAGAGTAAAGGATGCTCTTATGCCAGCCAAGACTAGAAAAAAATTATTTTATTCAGCTGAAGTTTATTTTGCTTGGAGGAAGCGGTTCAGGACAAAGAGTGAAATGGGGACATTATTGAGTTCCAAAGTTGGGAGTTTGATTTTTGACTGAAAACGCAAAGGGAATACATGCATGAGAATACGTGCTATGGAATGACTACACAAAAACAGTTGAAGTCAATGACTCTTGCTTAAAATTTCACTCACATGAGCCAGGACTTGTAATCATAGTCTCAAAAGATAAAATCATAGTCTCAAATCATAGTCTCAAAAGATAAAAATACCTAAAGGTAATCACATTCATCCAGAATTTGGAAAGATTTTGTCCTGTGAACTGCTTATGCTTAGTAGAAAATGAGGAAATATTTATCTAGTCTTTAGCTTGCTTCTGTATTACTTTTAATGAGCATGATGTACAACCTCTCAGCTTTTTATATCTCAATTCCATTATTGTGAGAACAACTCAGTAAAGAAGTAACATGCATGTTCCTCCCTCGGATTTACAAATATATGCCTGTCAGTGACACCTGCAACACTCTTGGCTTCAGGACCCAGATGTGTACTTGTGTGTGTGTGTGTAAATTAACTACAACTGACACACAACACATGAGGCTCAAGTACTCCAGGCGAGTAATATATATGCATTTGGGATGGCAGTAAGTAATGCTCATTGCAACTTTCCACATTTGGATGATTGGAGAAGTGTGCTTTGTCTTTCATACACAGCTGATTGGGGTTCTATGCTCTGCTGCTGCTCTTCACACAGAAGTATGCATGTAAACTCTCACCGCTCGTCTTGGAATAAGGAGATTCCTGTAGAAGGCAAACATGATATTTTCTGAAAAAGCAAATTTTCCTAAGGAGTTTTCTTCAGCTATTGATAGCCCGTACTGAGAATTTGCTTTTCTTTAACCTATGTGAACCTAGAATGCCAGGAAGTAGCATATCTTTAAAGCTATTTGATTAAAAAGATTTTGCCTCTAGGGTACAAAATGCAACAGGAAAGTGCTGTTTGTTTACCAGGGTAACACTTGGAATTAAAATCTTGCTTTAACTTGTGTTATTTCACAGTTGGTTGCAAGAATACATTAAGATAGATTCAAATCAGGAACTGGGGTACTGTGCTGCTTCTAGAGTAGCAGAGGTCTTGGTGCCTGTATAGGACATATATAAAAACTCTTGTCAAAAGTGAACTGTTCTCAAATTGTTATACATTATCAGTGTTGTTTAGCTCGTGGTCGTTATGTATGAATAGGCACTCACTGGCTTGACACCGAACCCCACTTTGATCTAGGGAATAATTGAACAGGATTCATACTGCTCTGCTAGTAGTAACTTTGAAGCGTAGTATATATTGGTCTATGAACCTGTAAAATGCTATAAATCAAGAAAAAGAGTAGATTGAAATGACAAGTTTAGAAGATGTATCTTGTAAGGGATAGCCATTATAAAGCAGCTAATATTGTAAAAGCATAGTAAATGTTCTCTGGACTCTGTTAAAATTAATGGAAATTCTGTGATCAAATTCAATGGGGAGCATGGGTAAACACTCCTGAAAGCCCTGTCCCTTTAGCTAGTTCCTTATCTAGTTGGTATTGTTTAAATCTGTAGGTGTAGTTAGGAACTGCCTCAGTCGATGGGTCTTCTATTTTAATCTATTACACAATTGAGCTGAGGCTCTCAAAGCAGTTCATTGATTAAAGCTGATGGAAAAAGAGTAGCTAAATCCTCTGCACATTTTGAAAATTTTAGCCTTTGGGTGCATTCTTTAATCAGGCCTTAATCAAGTAATTTTTGCTGGGACTTTTACTTGAATAAAAACTACAGAATTTGTTGTTTTGGCAAGAAGGTTTTACAGGAAACTGGTTTCTATGTAAGAAGAGTTCTGAAGTACGTGAGAACAAGCATCCCTTTCCAATTATAAATAGCTAAGCGATTTTCATCGATTGCGGCGATGGGTTTTAGGGGAGCAAGAATGTACTAACGGGTAATCTGAAATGCAATCCTCGCTCCATCTCTGATGCTGCAGATCCAGCAGCCCCGTCCTGCTGCCCACTGGCAAAATGGATGTAGCGGAGGGCAGGGAGCTGTACGGAATTAGCATCCTTAAGTCTCAGAGCAACAGGTCACACTTTCTAGAGTAGTTCTCTAATATGATCTGCATTACGTGGAGTATTTTTAGAGAAATTATGAAGGAAAGAATAATTTAAGAGCTTCATAAAAGAAAGGGGATTAGAAAGCAACATGTATTTATTACTGTGTACTCGTGTAAGGTTGACCTTGTGCCTGTCTTTCCTAAAAAAATAAAACATTCTGAACAAGGGAAATGTGGCAAATGCAATCAGTTTTTTTCATAAAATTTTTCTTGTTCAATGGAAAATTTTTAGTCAAAATGGTGGTGAATTGGGGAACTAACCAAAGAATTGTGTGGTGATTAAGGGAAGAATCAGATGGCATTTGTTGTAAGATAGCTTTAATTTTTTCCTACTGAAAATAGTGGCAAAGGTGGCTATCAGACTTAACGTTTCTAGGGTTCTTCTGACTTGTAGTATGATCTTGTTATGCCTTATATGGTAAATTGATTATATAGTCCTGCCATAAGAGTGAAACTAGATTTAGAAGAATTTATCTCCATCCTTACTAAGCACTGAAGTTGAGTCTTGATCAAGAGCTACTGAGAAAACTCATGCATTATTTATGTCTGTCTGTATAGAGAATAATTTCCACGATATATTTGTGTACGGGAACTAAAATGATTAATGGAACAGAGCAGGCACCTTATACGGAAGAGACAAGGCTGGGAAAAAAGGCAGCTGGGAGATAATAAGGCTGAGAGTTGGTATGATCAATGTTCACAAAATCATGAAGGTCATGGGTAAAATGAATACAGAACTGTTATTTCCCAAATCCTGCAATGTTTGAGCTACAGCGTATTGGTGAAACCATTAGTTTGGTTTAAAGCATAGAAGAAAGCACTTCTTGGACTTTGGAAATTTATTGCTAAAGGAGGATGTGGAGAAAGATTGAAATTCATGGACTAAAGTCCACACAGAGATGCCAAGTGAATAGGCAGGGATGTACTTTCTGATATCCTTCATCTCCTAAGGTGCCAGGGAAGCATGGAAGAAGCGGAATATAAGACTAGGCTTCTGGGATTTTTCTCCAGATTGCATCTGCTTGTGCCACTGGTGGAAACAGGATGCTGGTACAGCTGGGACACTGCTCCAACCCAACAGGGATATTCACAAGTTCCTGTATTTTTAAGCTTCAGTATATTGAAAATTGTGTACCAATAGATGAACCCTAGGATTTGGAAGGAGATTTTAATTTCAACTTGATTAATGCTTTGTCTTTTGATAAGTAAAATAAAAGGATAGTCTTTCAAGAGGGATGGCTTCAACCTGGCGTGTGCAGCAGAAATGCCCCATTCAATAATTCTTTGGGAGATTAGATATGGAGCAAGGAAGGAATAGTGAGAAATTCTTAGATAAATTGTGTGAATCTAAATGAGACAGCGTGTTGACAGATCAACAGGTATTCTGTTCCCACAGGCACGGTAATCCTACGTACAGGCTTGCTGCTTTACTCGTAGGGTCCACTGTACCCCAAAACAGGACACTTGAGAAACAAGGTACATTGCAGATAAGCTCGGTGGGATATTTTGGAAGCTGGTAAGATAAATATTGTGGAAGAGACATTTTCTAGGAATCAAACAATAGCCAGTGTATATTTGGCGTGCAGCAGAACAAGTAGTGGAAGAGGCATCTCAATCTCAAAGTGAGTTTGTAACCCCTGCCTACCTCTTCGGGACCATATGCTGTTGTGTGATCAGTAACTGGAGAATTTCTTTATTGTTGTATCTCAAGTACCAAACAATATAAAGTATTAGAGTCTAATTGCTGTCCTATAATAGACATCTATCTCTGGCTCCACTGCAACGGTGATATCTTTGAAACAAGTGTTCTGGAGAGGATTCTCAAGTTGTCAAAAATAAGATTTTCAAAACTCCCAAAAGTTTCAATATTACTAGGTAATTTCTGACTTTATTAATTTTCTAGCAATGCATCCTTATAGTTTGACATATTATCTCCCAAGTTCCTATGGTCTTTTCTGCACTAACTTTAACCTAAGTTCTAAAACAAAAGTGGAGGCTTATCCAGTCTTGAAGAATTGTAAGCAAACCTTTTCACTTGATCATAATTGTCTGCCTTTCTTTGCTGCTTTTATTTGCTGTGCTATAGTTTTATCTGTCCCTAAGGCATATTAATTTACAATTCCTTTTTACTAGACCAATAAAAAGATTTTGTGCTATGGCTTTGGTTTATTATCTGATTCTCTGAAACATTAGGTCAGATAGTATAGTGCTGCATCTACTGAAAATTGAATTGCAGCAGCAATTTTTTGGTTGTTTTGTTGTTTGTTTGTTTTTTTTTCTCTTGCTGATTTGAGATTTGTCTGATAAATTGAGCAGTTGCTCTGTGTGAATATACAACATGGTAAAGTGTGTCTGCTGCAGATAAGGGGAAATTTCCAGCTTCCTGTAGTTCACTGTCTGCTGGAGATTTTGGTGGTCTTTTTGTTTTCATTTTTTAACAAAATATATGTTTTTCTGTCATTAAAAAGTGTGTTAAGATCAAAAATTCACAATGAAAGTAAAAGCTGGTTGAACTGCAGTTGCAAATATATTTAAATAACTAGTCTTTGATCAATGTTAGTTACAGAGATGATCCTCTGTGGTGGGAGCTTAAGACTTTAATGAATTTTATTTTTGGAATAAATAAGCAGCCTGAAGGTTTTTCCCACTATTTTCCACAAGGTGTAAGACTCTTATTTATACAGTGGTTTTCAGGTGCATCCAGAGTGTTTTTCATCTGTGTTTCAAAAGTGTGGTAGAAAGATTTCTGATCTTGAATTGCTGATTCTGGTTCAGAGTAAAACCTGAAAGAATTGCGGAGACCAGAGAACGATTGATACGTGACAGCACATAGCTGAGACCAATGAATGTTGAATCCCTTGTGATTAAGACCTTAGGCTGCAAAAAGCAGATAGTCCAGCAGAAGTCTTGTACTTTTTTCCTGGCAAAGGAGCTCTGAGAAAATAGTGGGAAGGTTTTCAGAAAATGTGCTAACAGGAACTAAATCCTGTAATATGATAATTGGTAGGATTAGAAGGGTCTAAATCCTTGGGGTGCTTGGTGTTCTATAGGACAAAATGTTCTGGTTTCTAACAAAGAATTGTAAAAAATGATTAGAAATGTAAGAGAATTCATGAAATACGCCATATTGCAGAGAAAGGGCATAAAATATTTCCTAGTGACTGGCAAAGGCTACGTAAGATATCTGTAGGTCTTCTTAGAAACTTCCAAGAACTTAAGACTGTGAGAAGAAATGTGTAAGGCAAGCAAACCCCAAATTGTGGCTGAAGATCTATTTTAATACCACTGACATTCTTGGATGCTGTTTTGTGACACGATATGGGGGGTGTAATTTTGCTGCCTATTCTGTAACATACCTGTTTATAGCATTTTGTAACTTTCTGTAATTATTTTTTCTCGTCTCTTACATAGTCTAACTAAACAGAGGGCTATCAAAATATGGGTTGCTGTAAGGGAGGAGGAGTAAACGTATGGAGAGCTTGCTGAACCACAGGAAGATGCTAGCGTGGGCACTGGCCAGTAGTGGATGCAGGGATCAAGGAGCCATCCCTGAGCAGCAAAGACTTGCTTGGTTAAAAAATCCAACTTCTTGTACAAGTCACTTGTTTCTTCAAGAAGGAAAAAAAGTAAGGCAAATGGCAATGTAGAGTGCCTTGTAAGAGCGGAATCATTTCCTGCAGCTGCATTATGAATGTCGAAAATTGTGTGGTTCTGTGGCTGCCAGTCCCATTAGAGGCTCTGTAGAGATCAATAACTGGTATGACAAATTATGTTTTCATGCTGGAAAACAGATGCTTTGTAGGCAATTAAAAACTAGCAAAGCTTTTTAGAAGTCAGACAAGATTTATAAAAAGAAATATTTTTTTTCTACATTTTAATTAAATACTTCATTCAACTTTGTTAAGATTTGAATTGTGAACTCTTATCTGTGTGTGCTCTTTAGTCAATATTCTTGTTTTGTTCTTTCTACCTCTCATATTAGTGGATTGAAGCACTCTTTTGAACTGTGTCCTGCCAGCAAGGCTTTGCATCAAAATTCCATTTCTCTGTTAAGGTGTAATCAGTACGTGGGAGGGATTTGTGACTGAAGGAAATAAATTTCAGGAGTCAGTGAACTTCCTTTGTATTATGTTCTGCTCTGAATAAAACAACACTTAGCAGTATCAAGGAATTAGGTATGGTTCCAGAGGGTGATGTTGCAGCCATTGAGTCCAGGAGTTAGGTAGGGATTCCAGTTCTTGTTCCAAAGTCTCTTTTGCATTTTATTGAATTGTGGTGTAATACAAACCTGCTCACAGCAACTGGAACAAGGAGGATAGTTGGGCCTGTGCTCTCATGGTGGGTGGTTTGCTTAGTCACGTTTAGCCTTTACACTAGAGGCTATTAAATGTTTAGTGATTACATGTAACTCAGAGCTATTTTCAAGATAATTAGGAGCACCTCTGTGGTTTGAGGAGGAAGTGTGGGTCTGAATCTCCCACAGAACTGCCCAAAGGACAGTGTAGGACTGCCTTCCTTGAGACACTCAGAAGTAAATGGGGCAAGGCCTTAAGTGAGCTCATTTATCCTTGAAGATAGCCCTACACTGAGGAGGAGATTGGGTTAAGCAAAAGTACAATTATGCTGTAATTTTATAATTTCATAATAATTTCAGAAATCTCAGAAATGTCTGTGAGGTTTCTGTTTGCTGCTTTTTGGGAATCCCCTCCACAGGAACTAAAATCCTCTCAGCCTTCCTGTTTTCAGACTGCTAATCCGAGTCTGGATGCTATTCCTGGGGCCAAGTACCAAAGTGCTTTTGTGTATCCCAAAAGCCTGAACATGTGACTTTCAGACAAGAAAAGAATACTTATGTCCTTTCCCACTACTTCAGGGGAATGGCTAGTGTGATTAAAAAGAAATCCAGCAGCACATGGGCATATTTTTAAAGTTAAATAGATTTACAAAAAAAAAACAAACCAGAAGAGTTAGTACATCCAGAAAAAATAAAGCCCTGGGGCAAAGCAATCCCTTACGAAATCCTTCAGTAAAAGTATTCCTTTGAAGTTAATTTTTATGGAAATGTTGGTTGAAGTTGCATGTTCTTCTGTAGATGTATGATATGATTTTATGTTAGTTACTAAACAGGTCATTAATATTCAGTGCCGAAATCATTGTTTTTGCAGCAAGTAATGTAATTACATGCTGTCCAGAGAGGAAAAGTGAGTATGTAGTGCACATGCAGAGAAATGCACATGTTTATCAAGATATCAGGTGTTCCTCAGTGCTGAGAATCCGTCATCCTGAGACTATTCTATTCTAGTGCATTTTAATGAGCACTGCTGAAGCCGTGAATGGTCTGTCAGCACTTTTATTAGGCATCTTATTATTAGGGAGTTTATAGCTTGGCTGTGAAACCTTGCTGTAGGCTAAAACTAGTTAAATAATACTTTCAGAGCAATGTTTTGTGCCAAATTTAATTCAGCTAGCTTTAGGCATTTTTCCATGTTCGTATCAGAAGGCAATATTCAAGTTCTGATTGAAATATTTTGAAGTAGGACGAGGCAAAATACAAACGGCCTAGACCTGCAGCTTTATTCCTAGCAGACAGTAAGATGATCTAGTAGTGCAGAACTTGTGTTTTATGTACGAACAATACCCAGTGGCTGCAGTGGTGGGACTCAGTGGTTCAGGGTGGAAGATAAAGTCCTTACTGAAACAGAATGCTGTTTTGCCTGAGTAGGGTCTTCAGAACTGGAGCTACCCTGAGGCTGACTGTGAAAGCTGTAAATGACTAACTCTGACAGAAATAGATGACATTATTTAAAATGAAAACTGTTAATTTAAAATGCTGCTGGAAAGTCGAGCTAATTTTTCTGTGTTGTACCCAGTGAATAGCTCAGCAGAGAGGGGAACTTGCAGAGCTCTCTGTTTTCCCTTTGTTCATGGAACAAATGTTCTCATTTCTTACATGAGCAATCACAGTTTGCTACAGCTGTTCTAACAACTCAAAACATGCACTTTCCAGGAGGAGGTGACAAAAAGCCATTTTATTGTCACACAGAGATCTTGGACATGGAAGTGTATTACTCTTTAACTTTAGAAAGATTATTGTCAGGGAAGTTGCCTACACCTGTAGCTAAAGAATCTAAGCTTTATTTATTTTTTTTAAAAAAGCTGAACTGTAATAAGTTCTGTGAAAACATTCTGAGTGCTTGTGTTATTTCAGTAAAACACAAAGGGGGCAGATTGCCACACGGAGTACATGTTGCTTCAGTAATTCTCACAAAGTTTTTCATCAGCTGCCAGTTACCGGCAAGTTTCTGATGGTGAAAACCTTTCCCGTGTTCTTGTCAGTAATGCTGTGTCTGGAGAAACTTTTCTGAAGTGATGGGTAATGCCTACCTGAACAAGTGTGCTGAGGAAATGTCTATTTGTTTGGCTAGGAAAGCTTTGACATGCAGCTGTGGCACTCTGACCACAAGTCCCAGGCTGCGTAGTCTAGTGGATATTAATGGACACAGCTGCGTAGCAAGTTGAAGCTAAATGTGGACAGATTTTATGAACTCAGTGGGTTTTGTTTTCATATGATTTAGTTCTTTAATGTGTGGCATTGAAGGAAGAATGTCAGAGCCAAAGGAGTTCTTTTTTTGTACCTCTCTTTCGTTTGCTTCTCTTCTTTGTTGCTTCAGCTGTGTACCAGCCAAGGCAGCTGATACGGACCAATTCTAATGCCAACCAGACACGAGTCACCTTGCAAAGAGTGTCAGGCAGCTTCTTTGGAAATCCAACTTCTGTGGAACATGTATTATATACAAATCCAACTAATGCAATTTTCTGACAAAAGTTAATCTGTAAGTTTCTGCAAGTAAGCTAATTGGTTTTAAAATTAGCAGTGAGTGAATGGTTAAGGTGGAACCCAAGTGCCTCAACTCAGTCAAGAGTTTAATTCTGAAAATGTAAATGTGATTAAATGGATCAAGCTATTAATGTTTGGTTAGGTATTACAGCTGTGCTAAATGTTGGGCAGTGTAAGAGTATCTTTAGTTCTTCTACTTCGTTACGGTAGTGGTTTGTAGTGGTTTTCAGTTTGAGCAACAGGGTATTCCTGTTGTTGACTTTTCAGTAGACTTACGGGAAAAATGGAGTAGACAAAGGGTTTTGAAATTTTTGGTTTTCTTTCTTACCTGCAAAAAAAAAAAAAAAAAGACATAATGACCAAATATTGAGAACCTCCCTGAAGTAAAGCAACTGTTGCTTAAAATTTGTAACATATCTTGCCCCCTGTCCTGCTACAACCCCTGTTTTTCAAACATTCCAGGCAACAGCACTTGTCTCCAAGTGTGTGCTTCAAGGTGTTCATGCATTAAAAATCTAATGTGAGGTAGGTAAATAACATGGTTTGCAAGAGTTCCATCTACCAGATGAAATTTTTACACTATATTGGTATGTGAAAACAGGTTTATTTTTGACCTGCAGGATTTAATGTTTCTCGATAGTTTTTTCATGTAGGACTCCTCCTAGAGAAGAGACACTTCTAATACGTGTTTTGTTGGCTGTTTGTGCAGAAGTGCCACACACAAAGTGAGTTGCTTCTTTTTTATGTACGTATTTATGGTTTTACTTACATATCTAACAAACCAAATACGAAGACAGCAGAAACAAAGATAAACTCACTCCACAAACTTCAGGTGCAGACAAACAGAGATAAAAGTAACTTGCATCTAAGGATGGAATTTATTCTACAGCATTAACCAAGGCTTTCGTAAACTTCAAATCCTTACTCAGAACTGGGTTTTTCGACAGCTACTGAAACTCTAAGATGTTTTGGCCTGGGCGATTTTACTGAAAACTATCTCTGTGGTGTTTATAAGTAGACAAGATTTTACCCAACCTGTTAAGTGATGTTGACCTAGTAAGTGTGTCTTTCTAAACTAGAGAACTAGGGGTCCCTAATCCTTCTAAGAAGCCCACATAACGTGGCTGTGTGTGGCTGCAGCTTTGTGAAAGCTGATTGTCTCCCCAGCTACTGATTAAACAGAGTACACAAAGTACAGGCTTCTCTCAGAAGAGCCAATAATTTATCTCCTCTACCTGCAAAACAATTTTTCAGGCTTGAAGAAATAATGTTATTTTTTGAGCCTTTTAACAATTTTCAGTCTTTTAAAGAAACTAGTCAAGCTTTGAAAGTGTAGGGGCTGGAAGAGGGAGGCTGCCATACAGGTGGTCATATTGTCTTTGCTTCCTTAGGCAATCAGGCTAAAAATAGACAGAGAGATCTATACTATCACTGGGTATGATTATATATTTCAAAGCCCAACTTTATGTGGAAAGGCTTTGATGAATTTTTAAACAGTTTTGCAGAAATTCATGAAAAGCATTTGTACTGTCAATTACTTCAAAAAAGTGGTTCTTAATTAGTGCCTTGAACTTTTTCTTCAGTGAATTGTTCTTACTGGTTGTACTGTAAATCCAGAAGCTAACTTTTCATAATTACATACCTGTTTCAGACATCATGACCAAATATAAGAAAATTAAAGTAGATGTTTAAAGAATATATATATTCATACAGTCTGTGTATATACAGTTAAATGCTTTAGTCTTGATATTAAAGTCACTGAGATAAAATACATTTTGCTGTTGTTTTAAACAAATTATCGAGGTATAGGCTGTATACCTTGTTTACATCATTGCAGACCCTTACCATGTCTGTCTCACTTTTAAGGATGTACAGAAACAAATTCTGTGCCCAAGAGAAATTCTTCAGGTGGGCTGATGTGAGGAGGAAGTGAAAAATGACATTCTGTTCAGTGCATACCCCAGTGGCTGCTAAGGACAGTTAGTCAAAGGAAATTGGAAAGAGAATTGAGGAGAATACTAAAACAAACACAGTTGCCAAAGAGAGGTTTTATGTAAGTGCTGCTTAGGCTACGAGAAAGAGGAGACAGCAGTCAATGACCAAAACACAAGTTTTCCTACTTTGAGATGATGACAGTTTTGCTAGTATCTATATAGCCTGTTCGAAAGGGTATAGGACTCATTTGTAGTTCTAACCTTGTGGTATTCTTTGTTATTAGCTCACGTTTAACCTTTAATACCTGTAGTTATACAGGCATAGGCTTTGTTAGTAGTCTGAAATATGGCTGTGCTGCCAAGTCTTGTTAAATAAGCCCTGTAAACAGTGACGTTTAGACTGTTTCTCTTCTTATAGCTCAAAAGCAGAAAGAACCATTAGGTTTATCCACTGTGACTTCTAACATGTGACAGTCCATTACGTTTGATCCAGATAGCCTATCTTACAGATGCAGATTTTAATAAAGAAGTAAATTAAACCAGTTAATCTGGGAGATTTTACTTTGTGCAATGCACTGAATAGCAGGGATCAGGATGAGTTTACTGTTGAGTGCCTGCAGCAGGCAAAAAATGGAATGATGTATGCTTAGGTGATATCGATTGCTTTTTGAGGCGTATTTCTGTTACATTCCAGTTTCCTCTTAATCTAGGCTCTCTATTAAAGAGTACACTTGACAGCTGGAACTATTCTATTTTTGTTATGAATAAGGATGTCTTGAAACAATAATGGAAGTCTCCAAAAGGAAGGATAATGATGATTCTTTCACTCTTTTTATTGGTCTTCTGGCTTGGAGTCTGTGCTTGTCCCTTCCATTTTTTTAATCAAGAAGTTTAAATTTTATTTTAAGTAGTTCTATACCACCTTCTTGTAGCTATCTTCCTCCTTAGGTCTTTAACACAATTGCAACAGGAATTTTCTCCTTGGTCTCAGCTTTTACTTGTGTTTACTTTGAATGAGATGGTGTTATGGTTCTTAGCTGCATTCTCTTTGTCTCAATTCCTCTCATTCTTTCAGTTTCCCTGACAACTTTCAAAGAAATATCATGTGGTAGAGGATTTTCAGAGCTTAGTTATGAAGTATTGCTCTTAGAGGAAAACAAAAAAAAAGAAAATAAGAATGCTAAAAATGAATGCAAAATACATCTTGAACTTTTCCTAAGCGATTAAAAGGACTCTCTGCTGCAGTGGCGATGCCATGAAGTGGTGCAGTCCTGTGAAGGGAGAGTGCACTACATTGCCATCCACTGTGATCATAAGGCAGAAGATCATCAGGAGAAAAGCAAGACGGCCTCAAACTGCAGGTTTACATTCAGATCTCCATTTCATTGAAGTCTGGTGACACAAGAAGGCCCTTGGTTCAATTCTAGTTTTAAGACTTAAAATTTCATATTATTCTTCCGAGCGGTTAAATAGAAATTGCAACATGCGGATAGTTGTTGTTCCTTTGTGGAAGGATTATCATTGTTTCAGTGAAGGCAAACAAGCTGAGAGAAAACAGTAAATGTCAAATAATGGGATTTATGAGAGAGTTAACTTGTCCGTTTCCGCTCATTGTGAATGCCCGTGGCTTCAGATGATCTAATTCACCGGTTATACAAGCCTCACATCTCCCTGAGCTACTCTTGGTTTAGGGAGAAAGGAGAATGGTGTGATAATACACTCCACCTCTGTGCCATCGTGCACTTCATATTTGAGGATCTAAGTAATGTGAACAGTGTTAACCTTAGTAAATAGCAGGTTTTGGGCCATTTGCCTGCACAATAACAGATGTTTATTTTAATCTTTTTTTTTTTTTTTTTAAGCCTCTTCACTAGTAGGATGTTCTCAGTTTAGTGCACATGGGATGTAATTTGGGAATTTAAAAGTCTCTTAAACTACCTGAGGTTCATGACTTTTAATTTTAATTTTAAAATAAAGTACTTTTGATAACTGACAGCTTTACAGTTTACAAGAAGAAATCACCACACTATGAGGAAACATCAAAGGATTTATTTTTGTGTTAAAAATAAGTCCAATTATCATTCTTTTGACTTACAGCAAGCACTTAACAGAAAACTAATTTGTGAAAATAGATAAAAATATACATGTCAAGGATACAATTTAAATATCAGTATGGCAAGTAGATGTATACACCATCACTGAATCTGTTTTCTTTAGCTGTATGTTTTTATGTCCCCATTCTGTCAGTTTGCAGTTTCAAACAAACAGTTCCAAATGTCACTGATATTTTTGTTTAAAAGACAGACTCTGTAACCCTTCAGAGATTATATTAATAGCTGCAGCAGTTTGCTGTACACAATGTTTCAGCATTTTCCTTATACTCACATTTTAGGAGCACTAAATCTGTTAATCCTTAACCTTTCTTTTCGTACTAAAAGACATTGTTAAATTAAACGATGCATTATTAATAAGAATTGTTTAAAATGGAATTTAGCAAAGACGATTTCTCTGTCCGCCTGTTCTGGTACTGTAGTGCTTCCCTGTTTATTGTTTATGTGACTATTTTAGCTTGATATTTGACTGTTTGCTTATTCTTTTGCCAATATATGCATATGCAAGTCTGCATCCTTCACTGTTGCACTGGAAAGGTGGTGTAAGGCTTTTAGCTTAATTTCTTATTACTATTCTAATTATCTGCCTAGCTACATTTCTTATTTTTCCACTGACTTGGGGTAAAAAGGAGACAAGTCTTGAATGAGATAAAAGTGGGTTGTGGCAAAGGGAGCTGTTGCTTCTGCTTCTTCATTGAAATACCAATTTGTGAAAGTGTGCAAGGTTGTGTATCAACACCTTCCAAGGTCAGCCTTGTGCCTGAGGTCACATTTAATCCGAGGCACATCCATTATGTTAACATACCCATTTCTTCCTTCTGATTTCAGTAGAGAGAGACTTCAACATACGTATAGAGGAAATTCTCTGTCTGCACGTGCAGCTTCTGTGATTCTTACTGATTTTATTACATTCCTGCTCGGAGGAGTTGGTTATAACAGCTGGATGAGATCTTTAACTGTATATTTTAAGTTAGACTGTCCCAATTTCTGAGATTAAAATCTTCAACTGTAAGGCAAATGCAATTTAAAGCATTAAAGACCAAAGAAAAGAGCTCACCGTTTATTTTTTACAAGTATAACAAGTTGATATATTGAGTTTTCAATACATACATTAAAACATAATAATCAAGAGTGGTTGTAATATCCAAAGATGATTTTCCAATTCTCTATATTTTGGGGATGGGGTTATTTTAAAGAAGGAACACTGTGTAAACTTTTCCTGTTCTTCAGTATTGCCTGGGTCTTTTTTCGTCACTGTTGAAGCTTCGTGGTGCCAGTTGGGCCAGAGGAATCTTTGGCCATTTTATGTCATAGTGCAGAAGTTTGGACAAGGGCTTTATCATCATATCAACATTTTAATATGGCAGTCATTAAAGAATGTCATATGTGTAAATCTCAGGTGTTAGGAGTTTTTTACCTACTTTCTTCTCTTTATACTCTTGAAACATTATCGTGACTGATTATTTTTTTTTGGCTTAGTTTCTTTCAAAAGAGGAGTACTGTCTCTCTAGTGAGATTGTAACCAAAGGGGAACTACCTGGAACAACAGCAACTTATGCAGCCTCATGGGAATTTATATTTGGCCTTAACTGATAGTTTTAGTCATCTTGTAAAATGACTGATTTCGTAAAACAGTAGTATGTACAGTGAGGTAGTAAGTGTCATCTACTGATACGTTTGGTATACAAATTTATACATTAAATACTTCCATGTATTTCATAGACCGATCTGTGAAAATAATGAAGTTACTTAACACTGTAAATATCTTCTGAATTACACAGCTCCCAAGTTCTACCGGTTTTGCACCTGAGGTGGGTAAATGTTCTCAGTTTTGGAAAGTTTGCTTCCCTGGACATTGACCTATGTGTTCGGTTTCCAGAATACATCCCATGGCTTGTGTCTTTTGGACTCAGTCGATGACCACTGCACATAAATAGGACACCCAAGATGTAAAACAAAGTCAATTTATCTTACAAATGAAACATACTGATGCCTTTGCAAAGTTACAGAGGAAAATAATTTTAAAATAATTGTAAAAAGAAAAAAAGGAAATCATTGTTTGTAAGGTTTTTGTTCTTTTTTTTTTTTAAAGAACAGAACTTATGCTTGGCCAGCTTTCAGATAGCTGTCCATGTGCGTGGGTGCTTTGGAAAGGTACCGAAGAAAATGTTACGTAGCTAAACGCAATAAAAAGATTTTTCTGTTTGATATTTAAATGTTCAGTGGAAATCTAAGATGTTATTGCTTTACTCCTTGACTCTTTCCTCTAGTATTTAGCTCTGAATCTGCATTATACAGATTATCTTTCAGAAACATTTATAAATAGGTCAGTACTCAGTGGTAAAATTGATGATGCAGTGATTCAGCTTTATCTTTAGAGCTGTGGCTGGAGGTGATTGATAATATGAGTGTGTGGGTAGAGTGCTGGGCTAACAATGCCAGCAGTCCAAATATAAGATGTAGAGCCACTGCAAGTCTGTCACTCCTGGATTAGCCCTCGTGCAGCGCCCTGCTACTGGTGCTCTCGGGAAGGGAAGAGTGAGTGCATGCCTTCTCTGGTGTGCTCCAGTCGGAAAAACTGGAGGAGATTTGGTGGTGAGAATGGCACAATTGCCTCGATTTTGGGCAATGTTTGAAGGCATTCTGAATCTATTGCTATATTCTAGGCACTGGCTTAGTTGATTGTCTAGTGACGAGCCTGGTTTGAAGGCAGTATATTTCAAAATAAGTTACTAAACTCCATTTTTTTGGGGAAGCTGTTAGAAATCTGTCTCTGTGCTAATAGTTATGTTTTAAATTAGCTAATTTACTGGTATTCACAATGATACATTTCTGCCTCCTGATTTCTAAAGAAGTCTTTTCACATGGTTGCGTAATGTCTACCAATAGTAGCAGATATTATCCATAAACACAGAGGAACAGACCAGTATGTTTATATTAGGCTCTACTTTGGACATTTTTCTTCTCACCGTCACATCATGGACTCTGGAGCTGAACAGGAATTTTCTGTTTTGACCAAAAGATGTTGATCCATTTCAAACAACAAAAACCCCCAGACCTTTGGCGTAACGGCATCCATTTGTTCTTGTAAGGCAGAATTTTAGATCAAAATAAAGGAAGGTATCATACCACGTGCCCTTACCCCTCAAAACTGACACTAAGCTAAGGACTAATGTGGTTCACTGAGATTTGGATATTCCGGTACAAGAGCCTGCTTCTTCCTATTCTAAGCACAAATTTAAGCTCTTAAACCTCAGTTTCCTGAGTACTTTAAACAAAATTATCTCAGCTTTGAGGATGTGGGTGGTCATTCTCTTAACAGCTTTTGGCTAAAACCCTTTAAGTATCAACTTGGCTTTAATGGAACATCTCAGATGTTTGTGTAAGGCAGGAAAACTGTTTCCTTTCCTTTTCATCCTGAGTGTTTCTTTATTATATCTAGCAGCATTTCGGTCTTGATGTCCAGCTGTGTGAATTTGTTGTTTGAAAGAAGAAACTTTGTATTCAAGGATTTGACATTGAGCTTTTTAAACATAAATGACATGATCATTGTAGCTCTGATCTCTTCTGTTTCTGTCAGTCAATTCCCTTGATTAAATGGCAATTTTTTTTTCTTTTGTGTTGAGCCATACTTAGTATTTCCATTTTGTACTTCCATAATTTCTTTTGGAATCTTTTAAAATAATGAAATAATGATGCTAAAGGTTGTATTTTGAGGAGAAAGGATGGGGCACATTCTCCTCTGTATGTGGCTGAAAAGGCTAGAAGGTTAAGTGGGCTCACTCCAGGAGAATAAATCCCTGCCCATGGGGTAGGTGCTGACTTTTCAGAAACATTCAGAACCCTGAAATGTTAAAAATTGTTCCACTTGATGTTTCTGGCAGTTTTTCTGGAAATGAGAACTAAGGTTATTTCTTTTCAAAGGTACTTCTGTCAAAATTTTCATTTTATGTGAAAATTTGTGGTTTTTTTCTAGTGCTTTTGGGGGAAAAATTCTAACTGCAAAATCTTCATCTGTTAAAAAATACTACTTATCATCAAAGCCTTTTTTTGCTGGATACTAAAATGTAGCATGGAAAGCATACATGCATTTTTAAGGGAGTAATTAATCATACAAATGATATCAGGACCTCTCACCTTTGTTCTCTTACTCCCTCTCTTCAAATAGCTGTCTGCTCCCTGACCTCTGTCTTGGCTGACTGAAAAACCATACTGTTCAGCTGTCATCAATGAGCTCTCTGTCACCACACATAATCCACATATCTTTTTTTTTTTTTTTTTTTAAATAATTTTTCTTTCTTTTTTTTCTTATGGGTTTCTTCTTGTCTTTTCCTTGGTGAAAACTTCTGTGAATAAGTGAGCTTATATTTTTACATGTCTTCTTGGTGACTGTTAGAAATTGTCATCAGACAGCATCAGACTTTAAATATTTAAAAGCCAGAAAACACTTTTGGTTTAATTATTTTGAAATATTAATTAAAAGGAAATGGATAGGCTGCCCATATTAGCGGTCTGTAATGAATGAAAAAGTTGCTCATTCTTTATGTGAGGAACAACCAGGTAAACTCAATATATTGCCCTCTTCAAAGGCAAATGATAGAAAATAATAATTACTCATTTCTACTAAAATCCACCAAAAATTTTGGGAAGCCATGTACCAAGTTAGTCTGTGTCAAGGAACAACAACTGCAAGATGCCATCTTGCAGGAGGTCTTGAACATCTCTTTGAAATTTATAGATCCTGTGGAGGTGTTTTTGAGGTTGGAATGAGGGAAGAAGCCGGCATAAAAATAAAACATTTTTAGCAGTTTCCAGTATATTGCTCTAGTCACTATGTGCTTTATTTATGAGCCTATCGGACCCGAACGCACACTCACTCTTACCTGTGACAAACTAGCAAGTTGGATATAAAAATGAAAGATCTTTTTCCTTAGCTGGTGGCTAAGGAATCATTGATCTTCCCTAAACCAACATTAATCTTAGAAAGGTGGCGAGAGGCTTGTAGGTCTTTCACGGAGGTTGAAGGCAGTAAATTGGAAAACAACAACAAAAAGATCCCTTTGTCCATATTCCTTATTGTTGAGAATATTTTATAACCCTGTGTTTGCCAATTGATTATAACTTTTGTTTCATTAAAGTTTCATGATTGAAGCCTAACTGCACTCTTTAAATAATTAGCTTAGGCAATAATATACAGCATAATCGATTAGAAAACTTGACTTCTTTTGCTGTCTGTATCATTAATAGAAACACTCTGGTGATGAACTTTTAGAAAATCCTCTAAAGTATTCAGTGCAACAATCTCTAGTGAGAAATTCCAAAGCAGTGACAGACACTATCTTATTTTCCTAGCAGACCAAGTAATTTAAAAGAGCACAAAAGTGCATGGAGGCAATTTTTTTTTTAGCTTCCTGAAATCAAAGTAGCAGGACTTAGGAGCATGATATATAGATATTTTGGGGAGTAGGTTGGATGTTTCGATTGCCATGTCATCTAAGTTCCTCCTTCTGCGTTTCCCAATCCTTAGTTCTGCATGAAAATTTTATATAACCTGTGATGGTTACTTTGTTGTTGTGAAGGACCTGGATTGGTAAAACTGGATTTCGATTCCAGTTAGGACACGGTTTTTGTAAATGGGCCATTTGTCTAGAAGAGATATTCAGAAGATGTTCATGTTTTAAAATTTATAAAATGGCTTTGTACATGGTTGATAATTCTGTGTAACACAGTAAATGCACACACCTTGCTCTTAGCATAAAAAAAAAAGTAGAACTTGGTGGCAGCAAATGCAATTATTTTCTATGCTCTTTCCTCTACAAGGAAAACAAGCCTCTCCTCTCCCAGTCCCCCAGATCTGTCACATGGACATAAACACATTCTTCAGTGTTGCAGCTTCCTCCTTTTTGATTGGTAAAATATATAGGGAGAAACTTCTCATTCTTGTGTAACTTGCGAACAGTCTCTAAAATCTCACGTTTTTCTCTGGCATAGACCATAATGTCTTACTGCTATTTATCTGTTATCTGTCCTCTAATATTCAGGATAGCTCCTGTCAGTGCATGTAAAAGTGCTTATATACCATGTAGCCACGCACCTTCCACACTCTGGAAGCATTCATCAGCCATCTTCCAGGCTGTCGTCGTTGCTACCAAAAGGTAAAGCGTTCCCCAGGAAACTCTGGAGATGCTAGCTGTATGGCAAAGGGAATGGTAAATGGCTGAGAGTGAATAAAATGCCCCTCAATGTTCATCTTTGGCTCTGCTTTTTGGCAATATGTCCATTTGGTTGTGGGTTCACTTCCATTACTGAAGTCTTGCTGATCTTTAGAAATGCATACTTTTAGTTTCCAAAGTGTTTGAAACTGTCGTTGCTGTGAAATAAAAACTGTCACCAACTGTGAAGACGTAGCTATCTTTGTATTTTCAAGTGTTGCTTAAGAATTGGATTTCGTTTCCTTTTTATGGTAGGTCCTGAATCAGAGGGAGAGAAAGTCTCGATTTGAAGCTGAAGTACTTCGAGGTTCTATGATTAAAGGGAGCCAAAACCTGAACCCTTCCTGTGTTCAGGTTTGCAAACAGAATCAAGTAGTTTTCAGAAAAGTTGTAGTTCACCAGTTTACTCTGGTTTAAAGTGACGGAAAGCAGACATAGAACCCATCTTTGACAGATAAAATTTAACTTTGGGGTTGGAAAATACTGAATGTTACTGGTATTTGACTGAATCCAGTACCTAAGGAAGAATATCTATAAACTATGATCTTTGTAGGGGCTTTTTTTCACATTTGAATTTTCCATTTCCTCATCTCTCAGACTATGGTGTACAATCTAATCATTAGGATAATGAGTTGAAATAGAAATAATTCACTGTTTGCATGATCATACAGTAAATTAGATCTGCTAAATTATTTTTGAGAGACAGAAACTGAAAAAGAAGAGTGATAAAAATTACATCCTTGTCTAAAGTATGAAGTTACAGTCAAAGAAATAAAAAAGTTGTGCTTAGTGTTGCTCCTGGATGGATTTTGTGGTTTACAGAGCTGCATGATTCAAGACTATATCAATGGAGAAAGCCATAGTGGGTCTCCACAGAGAAGGAAAGTGTCTAGGTGAGATGCTAACTTGCCACTTATTACTTTTAAAAATATCCATGCGGCTTACAGATCAAACATCTGTCTTTTCTACAAACATTGGAGAAGCCTCCATCCCGATATTTTTCAACATTCTTTCAGTTTTGATGGGAATCGTCTTGTCAACTCACTTTCTTTTCTGTCCTGTACTCTCCGAATGCTTCTGTGCTCTCCCTGTGCAGCGTACACATCTTCCCAGTGAAACCAAGGCCTTTAAATTGGAAATAAACTCGGCAATTGCTGGTTTGTCTCCCTTTGTATTACAATAACATGTTTTTTTGTTTTTTTTTTCACTTGGCTTTTCACTTAGACATCACCAGGATTCCTCCATTTTAGTCACTTACCTTCTACTGATTTTATTGTATGTGATGGAGATAACAAACAGTTACTAAGAACACCTTCCCAATCACAGGTCCTTATCTTTTATCTTTACTGTAGCTGTTTTGATGACAGTTCATCCTTCTGCCACATCTTCGTATGTCGCCTTCGTGAAAAACCTGGGTTAGCTTTGTCCATATTGTGTGAGCGACAGCAGTACTGGAATCCGTGAAAGGCATTCTGCTACTTATCCTTCAACATGGAGCGGTGTCCTGACTGGGACTGCTTGTTGTAACAAGTGTTTTGCTCTAAAAGTTTTTGGCTCTAAATTCTTCAAGGCTTTGGATTTCAGGTCACTTTTCTTATAGCATCTTTGATTCTCAGTTGCATTAGAAACACAACCTCGCTCCATTTACCTCGTTATGGACACACAGATTCCTATTTCTCCCACATATTCGAGTATTTTGCACTCTGAGGACTATCTGTTAATTAAACAAGAGCAGAGCAGCCTCGTGGAAACACAGTGGTCAGAGAAAGACAATCAATTACATATTCTGTGCTGTGAAAGGCTGTTCATAACATTCTTCTGAGAGGGAGAAGAGGCAAAGTTAATTTACTGAAGAGTACGTTGCAAGTACAAGAGAACAGAACCAATCATTAGAATGAATTGCATCCATAGAGTCATTTTAAGTGTCTGAGATACAGTGGTGGGCAAAGCTTTACAAACAGTTATTTGTCATTGTGCAGGGGCACAAACATACATGACAAAGAACAAGCGGTAACAGTGAGTGATCTTTCCCTTGAGGCAAAGAGCAGCACCTGCCTGTCCATCAGCTGTTGACTTCTCGTGGGGTAATACAATGCCAGGTGCTCAGAAAAAGCCCTGGGAATGGTTTTCTTCTCAGAAATAAAATGCTGCTTTGCTGTTGTCTGTAGCGCACATCCTGAAAGTACTGCCTGAAGAAGAGGGACGTGTGTGATTCTGAAATGCTAATTGAGCGCCGGGCCAGGGTCAGTTTGAGTTATATAAATAACTGGTGAAAAAATTCAGACATAGGCATTGGAGAGGAAGTTTAGCATATTAAAAGATAATAGAGATTAGCAAATGTCTGTATTCAGAAAAGTGAAAATGTTCTGTGGGAGAGGGTCTTTTTTTCCCACCTGAGGGAGTGGAGATGGGGGCGGAAATCGGTGCTTATATTTTAATATAACTACAGTCTCCTAATAAAATCACGGTCACTTTGGGGCCAGATATTCTCTGCACATACTTGATAGCATTTGAACGCTTAAATAGAATCTGGAGGAAAGTAAACAGCTCAGTATGCATCTGTGAAACAAACGTGTGTCAGAGGTACTTTCAATAATAATCATAAATGGAACATGTACATAACATGATGATCCTTTCTTCATGTTTGCTTTTGGTTTGAGTACTTCTTGTGCACACCTGTTTTTTGAAGAGTAAAAGAAGTCTGATTGTTAATGAGCAGAAAGTATACCAGAATTAGAGAATGCTTAGTGTTTGGCAGTGTAAATTGTTCTGTTAGATACGTGTGAACCACATAACGTAATTAGAGTGAATTTTTATGCCACGTATCAATTTAATTCTCTCTTCCTGGACTGTAGCTGAAATTCTAGTTAGCTATTGCTGATTATTTTTGAACAATAATTAGTCTGTTTTGGAATGCTGTAAATCAAGATTTTCAAGGGAAGAAACCCAGCTTTTAAATTGATGAGTTGCAAAACTTTTCTAGATCTGCCTGTGTGTCTTGGATGTTTTTGAAACAAATGTATAATACCAAGGGGAGTGTATGAGATACTCTGTGTTGGCATTTGCTAGTTGTACAGCAACGAGATCCGGAGAAGACAGAGCAGACCCCTAAGGGGGGTGAGTCTGGAAGGTGAAACAGTTTTGGCTGCCTTGCTGTGTGATAGCTCTCTTCTCTTCTCTTCATAGATGAGTTGCTGAAGCAACCTTGAGCTTATTGATGATCTTTAAATGGTCCAGGTCATTAGAGCTCAGCTGGTAGTCCCACGGGTTTTTGTGTGTCAAGTGCATTTGGTGCTTTTTTTAAATAGAAAGTGTTGTTTAAGGTAGATTTTTAAGGTATTTATTGGTGGCTGGCACATTTCTTAACATGGTGATTTTCCAGGCACATTATTCAGAAATTGATACAAAGATAGATCAGCTTTTGGCCTAAACAAAGCATGGGAGATTCTTTTACAGAAGTTACAAAAAGCAAAGCCTTTAAAAATCACAGAATGGCCATCCTTTATATAACGTAGTCATTTAAAAGAACATGAGAGGTTGTTGTTAATTATTTCATTGTAGCATTTTGTGGGACTTCCTGATTGAAAAAGCTTATGTTAAACATTTCCAAGAAAGTCATGTAACAAAATGTTTTAGTTTCTCTTGGCTTTCTGTGATATTTTTGTAGGAGATTTAGATAGTAATCAAATCCAGCTCTTCTGTTTCAGAGAAAATAAAGATTTCCCTTCTAAACAAAGCTAATGGTTTTGATGTATTATTTTCATAGCTGTAATGACACCTGATCATGGGCCAGGCATTGTGTTCTGTGTTGTACAGACTGCACAAAGTCTTTATTCGTAAAGACAGAGAAACTGAGAGCCAGTGGAAGAGAAATCCGTACAACTAGGACTAATCTCACAGGCCAAGTGCAAGGATTAGAGAAGGAGAGCAGATGAAAAATCTTTCTCTGTGTCATAGGGTGGAAGAAAAAATATGCGAGAAAGAAGGAGACAGAAGCTGAGTGGAAACAAAGGAAACAGTTAATACGTTTCACCAATTCATGTCTGGAAGAAATCTGCAAAATCCTTTGCAGGGTGATAAGTGGAGGGTGCATTTGAAGAGTCAGTGTTGGAAGAGAGCTCATGGCTATGAGGAGTCAGTTTAAATTTGGTGAAGTATAGCTGCTCAGTCAGAAATACAACAGAAACAAGAGAGCAAATGTCTAAAGGGTGAAACCAGCTGGACAGCAGGAATTGGGACAAAGATGCCGTGCAGCATAACAGCAAAAGCAGTAGATATTGTCAGGGAGAGACATTCAGTAGTTGGTAGGTAAGATATTGGGGGCAAAAGAGTACCGTGTGAGCTATGGAATGGCACGTAAGCACAAGCTAAAGGAATTCAAAGTGAATTCAGAAAAGCAGTACGGTAAGAAAAAGGAGAGCCTGATAGTGGGATGCCCCCATGGTTGGCGTTTGGCAGATGTGTTGGTGCCTAACTTTAATGAGTACAGAATATGATAACCTGGGCTCAGAGCTGCTCTGTCCAGGCTTGCCTGGCTTTCTGCTAGGTTGAAAAGTTTTATGAGCCACCACAGTCTGCCCACCCATGGAAACTCCTGTAGAGAGTAAGGATGGTGGAGAGAGCTGGGTATGTAGTAGTTGATGTGTAGCAAGAAGAAAGAACAAGAGCTACAGAATTGTCAAAACCTGGAAAGGAGAAAAGGAAGAGGAAGAAAGAACTGAAAATGGCACCAGCTTGTATGGAGAACTGCAGTCTGATCGCCAGGCATCCAGCAAGAGAAAATGACAATAAATGATGAATTAAATGAGATAACAATGCACATCAATTAATGAGTCTCATAATGTGGGTTGAATTTATTTTAGAAATTGTTTTTAAAGTAGGTGATCTGATCTGACACATACAGCTTTGTTCAGTTACTTTGAACAGCTATCATCCAGGAAGTACAGGTGTGGATTCCTTTTCTAGCTCTCTTTTTTTTTTTTTCTCTTTAGTTACAGAGCTGATTGCAAAGGCTTTTGAAAACTTGGCTTCCTCCAAAAAAAGTATTTCAAGCTCTCCGTAATCATTTTGAAAACAAGATTAATTATTTTCCTGCAGTAAGACATCATATTGAATATAATTTAATTCTGATAGCTTGCTGCATGGCTTACTTAATGTTTGCATGTAAGCAATTTCTCCCTCTGCAAGTTCATACATAATAAAGTATTTCTAATTTCTTTGGACTTCTAGAGGTGGATGTCAGCCAGATTGCAGGAATTGGGACAAAGATGCTCTGCAGCCTTACAGCAAAAGCAGCAGATATTGTGGGAAAAAGACACTGAGTGGTTGAATTCAGCTGGGAAAAAAGCACACATAGGGTATGAAGCAGATTTTTTTTTAACAGTATTAACTTCTATCTTGCCATATGCCAACTTCCTAATTTTATTTGTATATCACATGAGCTACACTGTTAGTAATCCTTTCAGTAGGGAAATCAAGCTGCTCTTGTAAAGTCTGAGCAATGATAGTTTTCACCATCAGAAGGATTTTTTGGAAGCACTGCTGAGGGATTCCAAATGTTGAAACAAATTCCAAACAAGAAAATCAAATCCAAACACTTCTCATTCATTATCCTAAAGCATTTAAGTCTATAAAAAGTATGCACATGTATAAATAGAGATTTTAGTTTCAATTTGGAGTGATTAAAATGTCTCAAAGAGAAGAAGACTAGTGCATAAATCAGTAAATCATTGAAACACGCTTAACATAAGCATGCATATTGTCCTTAAGGAGGTGGCATTTGGGGATGTAAGTGCATGTTAAAGCCTACTTCTGTATCTCTCTTTTTATTTTTTCTCTTTTTTTTTATTTTTTATTTTTTTAAAATGAATCTGACACTGGATTAATAGTTGATTCTTCTCACCTCAGCCAAGGTTAGGACTCCACTGTACATAATAATATCATTATTTCTTAGATGAGAAGGTGAATGAAAGGGAGATTAAACGACTTTCCCACATTAACACAAGATGCGTATGGAGTGCAGTGTGAACTGAACACAGGCTGGATGAGAGCATTTCTCCAGGAATATGGCAGTGAAAATAACCACCAAATTCTCTTGGTTTTGTATTTTATTTTTCCTTCAGTTATATATACAGGAAATAGGATAGAGTCTTGGGGTAGTCCACAGAACTGTAACAAAATGTTGTTTGAATCAAAATGTCTCCGTTTCATTTGCTATTCTAAATAAAAATTTAAACAATTGCTAGCCCAGTATTTTCAGCTTAGAAAGTACTTTTGCAGAGGAAAGTGAGAAGTGAAAAGATGGGAACATGAGTGAATTTTCTTTGTAGATTTAGCCTGGAAAGACTGACTCAGTTTACGAATAGCTTAGTGACAGCTCCAAATTTATGTCTTAATAGAATACCTGCAGATATGAAAAGGACAAAGAAAGGGCTTCTTTTTCCTGCTGAAATGTTTCTTATTTACTCGTGGGAATAGGACTAAAGATATGTGTTGTATCTCCAGACCATTTCATTATGCTTGCACTTATTAGATGCAAATAATGATACTGTAACAGCTAAAGCAGTTTCTAAAACGACCTTAGAAGCCGTCATCTTTAAACGGGATTGTTTTGATTGGCAGTCTAGTTCTAGAGTAAATACTAAGTTTAGATTTTTTGAGAGGTGGTTGTTTAAGATGTCTGCTAAGATTGTTTGGAATATGTCAAAATCATAGTACTTGCTTTTAGTTTAACTTGTTGAATGTCACTTTGAGTACAAACTAATTAGAAAAGATGCCTATTGTTGCTAAACATGTTTTTAAGTATTAGAATGCTGTAGGCATGTAGTTTAAGGATATCAGGTTCTGTTTGGTGTGCAGAGGCAACACCTTTCGTTAGACCAGTGTTGGAAGGAGCGGATAAACTTTTCCTGTTACCCAACATGAACTGGCTTATTTGGCTTATGTTCTGACTTCCTACAGACCTGGTCTGAAAATACTAATTTGGTGTTTCCTACAGGAATTATCTAGATGAGGGGGTTCTTTTTACAGTACGAGATCAGAACCTTTATCTTTGCTCCTCTTTGGTCTGGCTTCATCCTAGCCAGGAGTGCCCTGGTGGCACTCTGGATTTCACTGTGACAGCAGCAGTGGCGTGCTGTGGGATGCCTCTGCAAAAACATGGGAAGGGGGAGGCCGAGGCCTGCTTGGTGCTTTTCGCATTGTGTTTTACACCGTCTGCCAAAGATACGTGCTATTTACTATTTTCTTCTGTGGCTTGTGTTGAATGAAGTATTGGGGTTTCCTTGCTTCTGAAATTTCACCAGAGATTTAGGCGCTGTTATTTACATGACCGTTATATGGTTAACATGCGTGAGGCACATAGCGAATTTGACTTGCATCCACAATTAATTCAAAATGAATGGCTGCTGCACCTTTACCTGAAGCATAAAGAGGAATTTTTGCCTAATAGATTTTGGATTTCATTGTATTTTGTATAAAGTGCTTAGTACTTGAGTGCAAATTGTGTTCAAATGTCTGAAATGGAAATTTGCTCTTTCAGAAGGTCTTGATCTGTGGCATAAAACCGCGTAATGAATTCTTCTCGCTTACTGGGGAGTCATTATTCACATTAAAGAAAGTAAACTTTAAATCTGCACTCGATGCCATAGGTTCTAGAGGACTGATGAACTGTGACACAAGGCTCTGAATAACTTTAAGCTCAACAGCTGTGAAATTGCATGAAAACACATTTATTTGCATATAAAAAATAGAAGTCTTTGGATATGAATGAGATGCTTCCGATACCAAAAGAAATTTCTACAAAAAAGCATTAAAGCAAAATAAATGAAGGCACTCTCCAGAGGTGTTAATAAAGACACTGAAAGTGTTATCGCACTCGCTGGGCTGGATTGTCTCACTTACTGGTTACTTGATTTACCTGCTAAGGATAATTGCTGGATTTTATGTAGGAAAACCATTGAGGTTCAATAACAGAGTGTCATTTCACTGGCTTTCAAAACAACATTATGTAAATACACAGTAATGAGTTCACACCAGGAGAGAGAATTCAATGATGTTTTTTTTTCCTTGATCATATGCATTGTCTAAATTTGAACTCCAGATGTGTTGTTGGCTTGACAAACACGTTGTTCTTGATAAACAAGTATTGGGACTTACAGAGCAAGTAGGAAGGGTGTAATATCATAGGAGAAACAACGTAAGAATATCAAAATTATTCTAATGGACAATGAAGTCTTTGCAGCATAAATCTATTGTCTAACACAAAGAGTCTCTCTAGGTAGAATGATAATGCTCTTTGATGGTCTAACAGTTTCTTCTCCTCGGGGGTACCTAGTAAGGAATCTTTGAAATGTTTTGTATCAACCTTTTTCATATCCCTTGTCAGTTTTAGATGGCTCTTTTCTGTTTAGTTAAATGAATTTCACTCTTGACATATACACTAAAGTGTGGTTCTACTCCATAAAGATGACACTATTGGGTCCTATATTTACTTTACTTCAACAACTAAATGTCAAGTATATTTGCTGTTGAAAGTGTTACTTGATAAATCCCATGTCTGAAAACTCAGGCTAGATTGTAAGAGCTGCATGGGGTTTGTTCTTTTTTGGTCTATTTTCACTGATGCAGGAAAAGTTCTGCAAGAGAAATTATACTGCTGGGCTTGCAGAAGTGTAGCTGACCAGAACTCATTGAGCAGCTCTTTTGGTGATGCCCCAGAAGGAAAATAAATCAATTTTCTTTCCTTTATCTGGGACAGCTATATATGGGTGTTTGTTATTTAAGATGAGATATGGGTGATTGTCTGTAAGGATAGAATCTGTTCTTTAGTTTATCTTAGACTGTGTTGGAGACCTTGTGGACATGTATTCCTTCAGCTGCAGAACTGTGTCCAGCCTTGGAATGTTCATTACTACTGAGACCAATTTGCTGTAGACAGAAATGAGCTGTATCTCAAACTGTGCGCTCTGATGTATAATGCCTGTGTATGTTTTCTAACTAGTCTTCCTGAAAGAAAATCTATGCCCTCTAGATCCATCAGGATCTTGCAGACCCTGAAATTCAGGGCATACAGACCTTACAGAAGTTTTAGAAAGCAGTCACCTTTTAGTTGTTGTCAAAGTGCAAAAGATGGACAGAAAAGAACAATCGACCTGTACATGCAAAACTATCCCTTTACTCTCCATGTCATTCGCAGGAGCCTTTGGGTTTCGGCCATTCCGTTTGTGGGACTGTTCCCTTCTCTCCTTCTTTACCACCCCAGTCTTGTCTTCAGGCTTTCATCTCTTCTAAAAACACCGGCCCGTCAAGAAAGGGAAGGCCCAGCTATGCATGTTGGGTGGCCTACTTGTTTGGCTTCAAATCTGCCGCGTACGATTTACTGCTTGTGTTGCCAGCCCACGGTCCAGATTGGGAACATGTGTTCCCCACGGTCCTGGACTGAAGGAAACACACTTTCTCTGTGGTGGTTCCATTTGGATAGACGGCTACTAGGATTAGTGATTCTGGATTGTTGCCATTCCTTTATCAGCCTAGAATATCCCAGTCTAATAGGGAGATCAAAAGGCAGGAGTTAGGTGACAGTAAAAATTAAAACAAATGTTCAGAAAGTAAAACATGGCTATATTTTTAGTCCACTTTAAAGGAACCTTTTAAGGGAAGTTAAAGCAGCTGACATTTCTGTGATTTTTGCATGTAGTTGTACAATATATGCTGGAGCTTTGTGGCCACAAATTAGCTGCTGTTGGTGCTTGTGCTGCCTTGGTTACAAAATGAAAATAGTCATAATAATGAATTAGTCACTTTTGCAGAAAGTATATGTTCAAAGCAATATTTCTAAGCGTGCTACATGTAGTAATATTTTTTTAAAAAAATCTAGAATGTTTCCCTTAACAATTAGAATGTGTTGAAATAAGAACAGATGTTTTTTAATGAGCATACTGTGTTTTAATGTATTTGAAAAACAAAGTCGTACAACATCTAGTTGAATGTTTTTTAAAAGGTATGTTCATTGGGATTTTTACAGCATATTTCCTACTAATATGAAAAAAGTTTTATTCAAATGAGATGTACAGTTTGGGGTTTCCCAAATTTTACTTCATTTCTCAGAAACAAAGCTGGATTTTGTCGAAACCTGCAATCAAAGCATTCTTGATCTTTTCCTATGTTTTAGAAATGTCAATATACAGCAGCCGCCACTGGGCCAGTGTCACTATGAATAGTACATAATTGCAAATAAAATTAAATCAACAGGTCATAAATAATTAATTTCAGATTGTAACCCCTGCCAGAGTGTGTGACGTTTTAATGCCCCTGGTCTTCATCAGACAAATTCATTTGGTGATTTGTAAGATTAAATATTCCTTTGAATTCATTGTCTTTGTTAGAGACAATCTGTAAAATGACTTCATAAAAAATGTGTTCTGACATAAAATTTAGATTAAAAAAAAAAATAAAAATCAGATCACCAGATGAAAAATTCACTGTTTTGGGTAAGCATTCCTGAAACATAACATGAAAAGAACATTAGTGTGTTTATTACCTAACAGTAGCAATTTTTTAAAAAAATAAAAGACCCAAACTCAAGCATTCCAGTGTATGAAACCTGCAAAGGTTTATCAGACGGCCGGAAAACAAAGCTGCATGTTCGGTTGAAGCCTTACATTAGCATCTTAATCTAAGCTGATTCAAGCTACTTCTCTGACAAAAACTGTGTCCTGAGGCCACTGACTGGCCCCTGTGCCCCCTCCTGAGAACCTGACTTCTGCTGGTCCCTGCTCTCCCATCGCTCTGTGCCTCCAGGGAATCATGAGTTGCATCTGAGAGCCTCCTCATCTCGCCTGCCTGAACTCTGTGGGCTCTTCAGGGTGCCCTGAACACCACTTGTCCTCCCCAGCACCTTCATGGGCAGCCTGAACACCCCACCCACCTCCATGTTTCCCATGCCGTGTCCCATTTCCAGTTTGGTGCTTCTGTGTCCGCTGGAATATCCCCTGCAACATCCTGAGGCAGCCCCAGGGTTGTGAGCCTGGGAGGGAAGGCCTGGTGACACTAATGAGCATCGATGGCCCTGAGGAGCTTCACCTGGGCCCTCCCCATGCCCATGGGCCCAGGAGCCCAGTTCAGCTCAGCTGCCAGGTAGGCCCACAGCTCTTGTCCTTGCTACACCGGGCTGAGCTGGGTCTCGCTACTCCTCAAGGAAATGGCTTTCAGTGCATGGCTAGTGAATGTACAGAGGTAGAAAGTGTTGGGAGTTATTCTATGATAAACTTCCTGATTTCAGTGCTCCTCAAATTAGGCTGACTGCAGTGGAACTGATCTTGGTGTCTCCAAAATCCAGAAGTTGATGGATTTCTCCAGGCTCCTGAAAGGTATGCCGAAAGACAAGTTAAGCTTGTCAGAAGATGACCCTTAAAGAGCAAAATCAGGTTGACCAGGAGAAAATCTGTTTTGATCAAATATCCAGAACTATGGCAAAGTGTCTGAGGGTTTTGTTCATTGTGTTGATTATTCAGGTGAAAAATGGTACATATGCACTGGTCTCTGTGAGATCCCTTGTTTAACTGGTTATTCCATGTTTTCTATACATACCTTTGATTGATGTGGAGGGAAGAGATGGAAAACTTGTTCAACAACTTGTGAATCTCAATGTATTTCCTGATACCCTGTCCCTTAGCAAATATCCTTTGAGAACAACTTGTTGTCTGTCCGGGTAATAGAGCAGGCTATTAAAACAGACCATTAGTTATAGAATACTTATAAATCAGTTACATTGCCAGGGACATACAGAATTTCACCTGGCCTAAGAATTGGTACAGTGATGCCAGTGGCTAAAGTAATTGTTTAATGTTTACAGCTGAGGCCTGTGGAATTAACTGGAGGTTTCCCCCAAACACTTATATCTATCAAAGGGTAGTAACTCCAAATACAATCATCTTTGCATAGTTTTCACCATCTCAGTGAAAAGTTCAGGTATAAATGGTGCTGGATCAGTCTGTGTATCTCTTTAAGAATATCTAGAGTGATGTAACACTAGATGCTGTAAAGGAAGACACCTACGGTATTTGGCAGTGTGTTGTCTAGTTGCTGGTTCCGTACTCCTTGAAAGAAATCCAGGAATCAGTAGGCTGCTTTGTGCAGCATATGGAAAGTGATAGGGGTCTCAAACGGAAGGAGGGAGTCAAGGGGAATTGCTGCTCAAATGACAGAGGAAATAGCTAGATGTAGCCAGAGACACCAAATACTTTATTTCTGTGCTGAAAATTATATGATTATTACACAAGATTTATACAAACTACTGAAAATAAAGCTCTTTCCATTAGAAATGGGTACTGTTTGCCACAGAACTGGAGGGATCGCCAAAGTCACCGAATATAGGGAGAGGACTTTTCAGAACAGGCCGTTTGCTTCATTGTGAGTTCAACTGCTTGTCTTCAGCGCAACTGCTACCTCATTTTTTTCCACCATTCAGTCTTCTCTGATTGCTGTCAGTTGAACTGAGGAAGATGCTGATGATGTTGTTGAAAACGTTCAGAAAGAGGCAGTAAAATCCTCATAGCAAGAGATTTATGTTGGACACTGAATCTTGTACGTGAAGATGCTGAGCTCTTCCAGCATGGACGTCTGTTCTGAAAAGCCAACATTTCCCATAATTCATGATCCTAGTCTTGAGTTTTCTAGGTAGCCTTTTCTGTTCTTGGTTCTGTTGTTAGTAATGAATTATTATATTGCTACAAGCCTGTAGTAACATATACAAGAAATGCTCTGCAATGTGTCCGGTCAATGGTTTTGTAGAATCTTGAACCTTTGAGCTCTTGCGGCTTTGCATCTCAGACTTCATTAGTAGTTTTGCACTTAATTAAAGCAAGAAGGGGCATGAAAACTGAGATGTAGAGTACACTGTGGATTACTGTGCTTATTTATTTCCCCTCTTTATCTGTGGAACTCTATCTCCAAGATTCAGTGTTGCTCGCTAAAGTAAGTGATTTCTCTCTGATATGTGCTGTAAATTTTCTGAATAAACATCTTAAAGGTCTTATATGAACAGCATGTCTTCCTTTAGCATTTTTCACTGGATCATTTGTGATGTTTTGTCTACGTTTTGCATTTGAACTTAACTCTGTAATGTTCAAGTATTCTGGTGTATACGGAGACTTCCCACAACAGTAAGGTTTTGCCTGCATTTAGTACCTGGAAATCTTAGAGATTTTTCCTTCAAAACTGAGCTTCCCACACAGACTGTGAATACAACTACAGGAAACTATTCTCTGGTCGCTATATAGTTGTTGCTATACATGTCTTGTTGGAATAAGCTCTTCAAGTCATACTCTACAAAAGCTTCTTCAATGTTAAATAATGCACTATGTGCATATTAGGAATTTGAAGTTTGGATTCTGTGGTTCCTTTTGGATGGCCCATCCACACAAAGCCTTTTCTCGATCTGCTTTATGCAAATTACCTCTTTTCTCTCTGAATTAGCTGGAATATTTTAAAGTGACCCCCAAAAAACTTGCTGCCCCTCATAGAGAAAGCCTTAATGTTTGTATGTACTGGCTGTGATTTCTGACCGAGGGGATACATGAACACGTGACTGTTCTAAGATGAATGTGTGTTTAAATCTAGACAGGATCAAATTTTGAAGCAAGAGATTGGAAGAATAGGGTTGCCCTATAATTGAAGAATGTGAAAGTAATAAAATTCTCACTATCTCTTTTCTTTCATGGCATTTTTTTATACCTAATTTACTGTCAAGGATGCTGAAATACAGAGATTAAACTAGATACCCTGTGTTGAGGGATCATCTGACTTTTATACAGAAATATTTTTAGCTAAATGTTGCTGTAACCTTTATGTGACAGTTCCTCTAAAAACAAGCAAGCGGCAGCAAACCTGTTTCTCCCTTGTTCTTAAAACTAAATCAGCTCTAAGCAGCGACCTAACTTTTTTTTTCAAGTCAGTTAACTGTGATTTATAGCTAAGTTGTAGCTTTTCTAAAGCAACAATATTTATTTGACACTTGGATTGTAGAAAGGTATAATTTTGCTGATCAAGGCAATCGCCTCTGCTTATTTCCAGGCATATTTCTGTAGAGCCAAGGCAGGCAAGACAGCTTTATCCCCACTTTTTTCCCCCTATGCTTCTTAAAAGTAGTTTTCTTTATGTGGTTCATTAGTTCTTTGCTGAAAGAAGCAGGAGTTACTTTTTACCTTGGTCACTAGGATGTCCAGTGCTGTCTCTCAAATGCATTTCTATTCCGTGGAATTCTCTAGTTCAGTCCTGGTAGTTTGTTCACCCTTAGGTGGTACAAGGAAGCGGAAATGTGTCATGTTTCTTTGTTTGCTGTTTGTTAAGAATAATAGCATTTGCCTCTCTAGAGGAAAGAGAGAAACGTGGGATGCATGTAGTAATCATAAACATGGTACAAGATATTTCCGCACTAAGATTGTGCCTCGAGTGGTAATGTTGAGTTTTGTACTCTTACAGAATTACTTATTCAGAGTTAAGAATGCAAATCTTGCTGTAATCATGTAGCTTGTCGTGCGAAAATAATCACCATTAGTGTAAAATTTTAATTCCTTCGTGTTGCGGCTTCTTCCCAGGAAACTTTACTATATGTGAATTGAGTTAAAGTGTAATCCTAAACTACAGTTTACACACAGTAAAATGATGCAGAGAACAGGCATTATACCACCCACCGTTTTAATGTCACATAATGAATGACATATTTCTCATGGGGGTGAGGAGGAGAGAGGCCAGTTGTTTTAAAGCACCAAATCTTGATCCCATTAAAACCACTGGGAGTCTTGCCATTGACTTTGTTCATTCCAAGATCTAGATTGTGAACATTGGTAACTGTCCAACTATAGAACAATAGCAAAATCATTTTCAGAATTTAAAAAAAGGGAAACAAAGAAACCCCGAAAACTCAACTCTCAACAAAATAAGAAACCCAACAAGTCAACCACAAAAAACCCACACCTCAAAACTCTTCAATAATATTCTCCTATGTTTATTCTGGTTTTTTTTAACAATATAAACATTTATCACTTCACCTAGATTCACAGCTGAAAATACATGTATTCAGAGGCAATCTTAACAGGTCAACAATCTTGAAATTAAAGTTGGACAGAAAACAAAACCACCATCTCATCCTGCAAGCAAGGTCTAGCTATCTCTGTTCATACAGATGAAATACTACTGCATCACCCAAGTTAAGGAAAAGGTGGTGTAAAGATTCTTTACATCTGCAGATCAGAAATGTAGTAATATATCAAAAGAACTAAGAGTATGCTAAGATTTTTCAAGGTAATTTGTACTACTTTAGCAGTGAAAGTGTTCTGACAATAGTCAAGCAAGTAGCACGAACTCAGATAGTACACGAGGAGCTACTCAGATTTGCTAGAATTCCTAAATCCTATAAATGACTTAACTGATGACTACTGTGTTCCAATAAGGGTTTAACTGTAGCACATACTTTTATACACATTTGTATCATGGAATGCTTT
>VWZK01022258.1:0-138645 GCA_013396935.1 Baryphthengus martii
GAGGATTTCCCTCTTGAGGAATGTCCACGCTTCTTGGACTCCTTTGTCCATGAAGATGACCTCCCAAGGGACACCATCAACCAATCTACTGCACATATCGAAGTCTGCCCTCTGAAAGTCCAAGAAGGTAGTTCTATTGACCTCCTTCCTTACTTCCCTGAGGATTGAAAACTCCACTGTCTCATGGTCGCTTTGCCTAAGATGGCCACCAACCTTCACATCTCCCACTAGTCCTTCTCTGTTCACAAACAGCATGTCTAGCAGAGAGCCTTCCCTAGTAGGCTTGGTCACCGGTTGTGTTAGGAAGTTATTTTCCACACACTCTAAGAATCTCCAGGACTGCTTCCTGTCTGCTCTATTGTATTTCCAACAGACATCTGGTAAGTTGAAGTCCCTGACAAGAACAAGAGCTAGCGATTCTGAGACCTTCCCCAGCTGCCTGTAGAACACTTATCAGCTTCTTCATCCTGGTTGGGTGGTATATAACAGATCCCTACCATGACATCTGCCTTGTTAGTCTTCCCCTTGATTCTTACCCATAAACATTCAACCCTGTCATCAACATCATCATCGTGCTCAAGGCAGTCAAGACCTTCCCTAACATATAGGGCCACTCCACCACCACTCCTTCCGTACCTATCCCTTCTGAAGAGCCTATAGCCATCCAACACAGAGCTCAGTCATGAGATTCATCCCACCATGTTTCCATAAGGGCAATTAGATCATAGTTTTCCTGCTGGACAATAGCTTCAAGCTCTTCCTGGTTATTGCCCATGCTATAAACCTCTCATTTGGGGATACAGTAGAAATAATTTTTTGATGGAGGACTAGTAAAATGCCAGATCTTTACAGAGATGCTCTGTACAGAGAAGTTGATAGACAAGCTGTTTGAAGACAAATGGACTCCAAGCCAAGGGATATGAGTCCGGCAGCACCAGGACTCCAGATGCACAGAAATGTGCAGAGATGGCCGAGTGTTGGCTTAGGGCTTCTCAGGAGCTCAGTATGATCTGGAGAGCACTACAGGTCTTCCTGAGCATCTCCCAATTTATCAGGAAAGTGGAAAGAGAGCAATAAGATTTTTGACATCATCTTCCACAGCATCCTCGTAGGCAAGCTTAGGAAGTGTGGATTAGGTGAATGGACAGTGGGTGGATTGAAAGCTGGCTGAGAGATAGATCTCAGAATGTTGTGATTAGTGGGACAGAGTCAAGCTGGAGGCCTGTAACAAGTGGTGTACCCCAGGAGTCAGTACTGGACCCAGTCCTGGTCAATATTTTCATCCATGACCTGGATGAAGAGACAGAGTGTTTGCTTCAGCAAGTTCGCTGATGATACAAAACTGGGAGGAGCAACTGAGACACCAGAACTGTGCTGCCATCCAGCAAGACCTGGACAGGCTGGAGAGGGGGGCCAGTGCCAGCCTCATGAAGTTCAACAAGGCTAAGGGCAAGGTCCTGCACCTGGGTCAGGGCAATCCCAAGCACAACTACAGGCTGGGTGGAGAATGAATTGAAAGCAGCTTGAGGAGAAGGACTTGGGGGTGTCAGTCAATGAAAAACTGAACTCGAGTCGGCAACATTCACTTGCAGCCCAGAAGGCCAGTCCATCCTGGGCTGCATCAAAAGGAGTGTGACCAGCAGGTCGAGGGAGGAGATTCTCCCCCTTGTGAGACCCCACCTGGAGCTCTGTGCACAGTTCTGGAGCCCTCAACACAAGAAAGACATTGAACTGTTGGAATGGGTCCAGAGGAGGCCACGAGGATGATGGGAGGGCTGGAGCACCTCTGCTATGAGGACAGGCTGAGGGAGTTGGAGCTGTTCAGCCTGGAGAAGAGGAGGCTCCGGGAAGACCTTACAGCGGCCTCCGGGATCTGAAGGGGCTACAGGAAAGCTGGGGAGGGGCTGTTTGCAAGGGCTGGTGGGAATAGGACAAGGGGGGATGGTTTCAAGCTTGAAGAGGGGAGGTTTAGACTGGATGTCAGGAAGAAGTTTTTCACAGTAAAGGGAGTGAGACCCTGGGAGAGGTTGCCCAGGGAGGCTGTGGATGCCCCCTCCCTGGAAGTGTTCAAGGCCAGGTTGGATGGGGCCTTGAGCAACCTGCTCTAGTGGGGGGCGGCCCTGCCTGTGGCAGGGGGGTTGGAGCTAGGTGATCTTGAAGGTCCCTTCCAACCTAAACCATTCTATGAATCTATGAATCTATGAACATGGCAACAGGAGATGCTGGTCAGAACTTGATAATAACAGATCTTGCTTGAACACATGGGAAAGCACTTTGAGTGGGACTCATCTCACCCAAACAAAGACATCTCCATCTAAGCTCAGCCCCCAGGCCCTCTTCAGAGTCAGCAAAAAAAAGACTGTATCTGATTTCTATTAGAAGTCTGTGTTACAACCACAAAAATACACTCTGGTGTTCACCAGCTAGAGCTCCACTGCCTGGGACAGCAATCCCAGCTGCCGATGTTTGTGTTGCAGACATATGCTTTTAGAAAACGAGCCTCCTGCCCAGCGCTGCTGACCACGTTTAGGCTGCAAACACTTCCTCCATACGCAGCTCTCCACAGACAGGCTTCTGCGTTTCCAGCGCAGCTAATGAGTAAGAAACACGCCTTCCTGAAACCTGCAAGTCTTCTTTTTTTCCTTCCCACAGACAGTTCAAAGCAGATCCAGCTTGCATTGCTGTGTTTTCATCTTGAGAAAACAGGTGCCTCAAGAAAGAATCAGTGAGATTTTCTGAGCAAGTTTCTCCATTTTGTAATGGCTGCTGTTGTGAGGACCCTGGGAGTGACAGCCCCCAGGAGCATCACCTCCTGACACAGCTTCCCTGAGCATGGATGTCTTTGAACAGTATGAAATGTTGAAGCTGAATGAAATGGAACGAGTTGCCCGGAAAGTACCTACTGAGACCCTGATGGAGCCATTTTGCAGCTCCTGTGCGGAGCCTCGATCCGCCCTTAATGGACGTGCTGGATAACCCTGCCAATAGGAGTGTGATTTTCCTGATGGAGTACAGCTCTAACAGGCACACTCCTGTGCTGATGGAAAGGGGCTTTATAGTGCCAGGGCCGCTTCTCCTCCTCAAGGGAATTCTAAGAAGAGCAAAAAGCACCATCAGGTTGACGTAATTGCATCAGGACAGTTTTAGCTGTACCTGCTCTGGGGCCTAGCAGTGCTCCCAAGCCCACAACGTGCAAGAAACCCTGTAGTAGATTGTGTGACAAGGCTACAGGACAGTTGTTACACCAGACTGCAGCAGGTCATTTTGCCTCTTAGCGGACTTTTTTTAAAGTACAGCCTTCTCAGGGCTTTTCTCCTGCTCCTCAGACACCATTACATTTAGGAATCAGACAATTATTTGGGGAACTGATGAATTACATCCTGGATTGAGTCTTCGCTGATGCACAGAGAGGTCAGAGGAACCTTCCAGAAATAATTGTGTTGTAAAGATGAAATAAAGGTTCAGGAGACAAATGTTGTTGAGCCCGGTTCATCGGATGACCCGATGCCATAGTGGCACAAGAGGAGTGGCAGTCAGGCTTGCTGTGGGAGCGTGCAGCCCAAGACAACCATGCAAACCGCACATCGTACACCTGACACTGGGAATCTCTGATTTTTCTAGTGTGCAAAATTAAAGAGACAGTGTCACCAAGGTGCATTCTTTACAGTTTACTGTTATCTGGAGAGCAGTGGACTCCCTACCATTCTGCTTGTGCTTACACAAAACATCTAGGTCATTAAAGCGCAGGTTTCTGCTACCGGATCATACCCTACACCTATCAGGAGCTGCTACAATTTTGTAGCTACCTTCCTTCTCTCTTGGTCTGATGGCAGTAGTAGTAACACATCTTCATTTTAGGTGTTGGTATCACACTGTTATTTTGCTGTGCTATTGCACATCCAAGTCTCCTGTGTTTCACCTGAGGTTGTTACTCTGCTCTGCTCCTGGTCCCCAGGCAGCTATGGTCCAACAATCCCACCAGATAATGCAGGGTTATTTTCTCTTGGTGTTACCACAGTTCTCACATTGGGTGCACATGGGAAATCCAAGCTTCCTGAAGCCACATCTGAACACCCAACTCTCCCCCTTCTTGCATGCAAAAATGAAAAGACTGCAGAGGAAGCCTGGACAATACCAGAGCTCAAAGCGGCAAAAGAACACAGCTCCAAAAGCTTTGGATAAAAATCCCTTGCCCTTTTAAGACAGTCTTGTGATTTGGGGGTGAGGGGTAATACCCAGCCTAGCATCCCATGCTTCAGACTGTGGCCATGCCAGAGGCGGGTCCTAGCTGTACATGCATCAAACATCCTTGCACAGCTCCAAGGTGCTGTGCACCATGTGGGCTCTGGAAGGCACCAGTAGGAGCAGGCACCGTCCCAGGCAGAAATGGTACAATATGGGCTCCGTGGCTGCCCTGGGCAGAGGTGCTGCTCAGGGGGCTGGCAGCTGCCCATGAGGAGCAGCCAACACCAAGGATCACCCAATGGAGGGGAGGAGGAGTGCAAATGAAAAGGTCACACTTTTATTATAAAGCACATTGGTAAATAGTTTATAAAGGGTTAATAAATGATGAGCAGAGGCTCCCAGCAGAAATAGGGCCTGAAACACCAGAGGAGCTGCGTATTAACACCACTCATTACCTGCTTTAATCCTTTCAAAACAGCTTCTAGAGCCTAAAGCCGAGTGCTGGCAGGTAGGATATTTCTCTGTTTTGAAAGACATTTGCGAGCTCTCATGTCCTGCACTGCTGGACCCAAGACATCCCATCTGAAAGCAGCCGTGTGCCCCAGCTCCTGCCAGGCTCCTAGGTGGGGGATGGGGCACAGGAAAGCCGACAAGCCTGTGGGTTTAATGACAAGTAGGGACAGCAGATTTGGGAAAGAGGAAGCTTCATTTCCTAGGGTGGGAAGGAGCTGAGTGGCAGGTCACCATGACATGAGAGGCTGCAGAAAGAGTCTTTCAGTAGCAATGGCTCTTCTGCAGGTGACGTGAGCTCCACCACTCCCAGCCCCACCAGTACACACCTCAGCAGAGGCTCATGGCTGTGCTGAGCAGGCCGGGCTGGAGAGCAAAGGACACCACAGACCAACAGAATTGAGATCTTCAGGCTTGGGATCTTCAACTCACCCCAGCCAAACTCAGCACAGCTCAGCACAGCTTAGCCCAGACCAGTCCAGCCCTCCAAAGTTCAGGCACAGGGGTGGCTGAGGGATTCTCAGCCCAGCAGCACCCACACCCCATCCCAGTTCAGGGAATCAGTCCAGATTTGGGCCCAGGGACACCCTTTTTCTATTGCCATGTCCGTGCCAGGCTCACTGCCTGGTGGTGGCTGCCTGGGGTGAAGACAGCCAGCCGAGCTGGGCAGAGGTCAAGGCAGCACAGAGCCAGCCAGGCTGTCCCTCTGCCTGGCCACCTGGCAAAGGTCACCATCAGGCCACAACGAGGCCAAGGGACAGTGAAGCCATGCCATGCCATGTCCCTAAGGTCCCTAGGAAGGAGCCAGCAAAGGAAACTGCCTCAGCTGCTGCAGTAAATTAATTCTCTCTACTTCTGGGAGGAAAAACAACCCTGTGATTATCTGCTGCCTCAGTTTCCACACCTATGCAATGGAAAAGGTGCCTCCTGGGATCTGGGGAAGAAAGCTTTAATGGTGAGGGAATACCAAGAGACCCAGATAAACATCCTTGAAAGGACAAAGGATGCCCTTTCCTCAAATGGCAGCTGCAGGCAACCAGCATCTTCTTCACCAGGCTCAAGATGCTGGTGAGGGGTGGCTTGAATAGCTGCCCTTGTCTGGTGTTGCTAACTTGTGAGATAAAACCTAAATACTCATTAAAGCAACACTTGGCAGAAACCCCATCCTCAATTACAATTTTTTTTTTCTTTTCAAGAGTCTGAAGCCTTTGGGGCCTCATAATCTAATTAAATAAAGCTTTCTCACTTTCCTCTGGCCTACTCCCCTAGCTTCTGTTGTACTAGCAAAGACAAATACACGTTTTTAATTTAGCAGAATCCCCCTTCATCGTGTATCTCCTTCTGACCAGAAACCACCTCTGTTCCCTCCATGTCCGTGTCCTGCTTGAGCAGGCTGTGTCCATAGCCTGGTTGGTTTTGTTCCTAGAAAGGGAATATACCATAGGGAACTCCCTCTCCATCTCTATGAGGCTCTTTCCCAGAGCCCGTGTGAAATTTTTTGGAAATATTGTTCATTGGCCGAAAATTTCAATTATAGGTCAGCTAAATCTTACCTAGATTTGTGCTGAAACCACTGAAGGATTTTTTTAAAAAATCCTCAAAGCATAAAAAATAAAAAGGTCACGAGAACTGAGTTTTATGCTTTGATTTTGGAGCATGTAAGCAAACACAGAAAACAAAAACTGGAAACAAAAATTGAAACCCTTCAATTTACTTTGGGGTTACAGCATTTCCCTACAGTCTTACATTTTTTTTTAAGGATTTAAAAAAAAAATTAAGATATGGGTCAAATTTGGTTTTTTTTTTTCATATCAAGAAAATAATAGAGAGAAAACCATCACAGGGGAGAAGAAGCCTGAAAGGTGGCTGAGCTCATATCATTTTCTCTGGGTTATTCAGTACGGTTGGTGACTGTAAGCCTGTAAGTCACCTGGGTCTGAAGTTTTCCTGCTTGATGCTGATTGGGAGAGCTCAGAGGCACCTGCTCCAGCCCCTGAAAAGGGGGCAGCTCTGAGGTTTACTCTCCTTATGCAGACCTGCAGGTTTTGACCTTTGAGGGTGGGTTCAATTCTCCATCACAGAGCCTTAGAAAGGCCACAATGAGGTAAGGAGCTCAGCTGGCTGCATCACCTGGATGGGAGATACAGGATGGGACGTGATCGCACGAGCCACCAAATCCAGCTGTGAGCCTCTCAGGCCAGAAATCACTTCATCCAGAAGATCACAGATGGGCCTGTCCCCAGCACATTCCCTGCCACACTCACCACACACTTAAAGCTCCAGGAGTGACTGGTGGCCTCCATGATGCTAAGGTGTCTTAGCTGGAGAGCAGGAGATACAGAAACAGTGGACTAGGGCTTTTCCATACTGAGGGCTTTGGGAGATGACCCCAGGAACCAAACCATGTCCCATACTGCAGAAAATCCTGGGATGAATTCCATGTCCATCCTGCTTGAAAGGAAACATTGCCCCTTCCCTGCGCCCTAATGAGGTGTCTCAAGGCAGCTGGTAATGACAGGGCATCCCACCAACATTACATTTGTTGGAAGCCATTGAGGATGCCTCAGAAAATAAAAGGATCTAGGAGGAGATGAAGCAAGGTCTTCCAGAGCTGGTGGTACCACAAAGGTGACAGCCTCACCAGTTTGCATGGGACCCCTCAGAGTGGAGCTGGGAGGCTGCCTTCACGTGTGGTCTCCTTTTCTGGGTCCCAGAGAGAAGACAACCCAGGACATGGGGACACACTGTTCCTTCAAACAACCCTACAGCAGATAGGCTGAGCCACCTGCCAGTCCTGCCTCCTCCACAGCCACCAGCCAGGCCCGTCAAGACTGGCTCATGTACCACAAAACTGAGGGAAGGTTGTAGAGTGTTGAGAAAGAGAAAGTGGAAGCAGTGGATGACATATAAGAAGTGGTGGTGAAGAGGCAGGTGACAAACCATGCACTCAGTGCCAGGCCGAAGTCCAGAGCCCAGAAAAACCATGGAGACCACAAGAAGGGGCTCGAGCTCAGCTGCACGGTCTCTGCTCAGGCTGCCTGAATATGTTCTCTGGCCCTGCCTGGTGCAAGTGAGGGAGCACTGAGGCTGCTCCAGTGACAGGGACAGTCTTTGCTCTGAAGAAGGAACCACTAATGTCCCTACCTGGGACTTGAGCAGAACTAGGTGCTGCCCAGAGTCAGGAAGGCCAGGTCATCCGTGGGCATCACAGCCACTCATGTCCTGGAGCTCCTGCAAGAAGACGAAGGGATAGCAGTGATGATGAAGGGTGAGGTGATTATTGTCCAGGTTGGACAATAATCCTCTCCACCAGTGGCCTCTCCACCAGTGAGCCCATCCTGCCAGCCACCTCCCCAGCGTCACAGAAGAAATGAGAGTGGGAGCCAGAACTGACCCCGTCCCTCTCATCTATGATTCCTGCACAACAGCCACAGAGAAGCGTCATGAACCTTGTGTGCAAATGGCATCGATCCTTTGGATCCAGCTGACGATCGAGAGCCTAGATGCATTAAGCCTCACATGGACCCTGTCCCAGCACAGAAAGGTGACAAGGGCATTCCCACCTGAGAGGAACATTTCCTGCTGAGAGGGCGAGGAGGACATTTCCACCCTCAGCACATCTGGCAAGGAAATGTCTCCATGGCAGAGACTTTATCAGCTAATTGAGAAAGCAGCAGATCACCCACTCCAGTGATTGCACCAACCTCCAAGCAGACTTTTCCCTCAGCAGGAATCACGCTGCCCAAAGCCAGCACTTTGGTGGCAGTAGCAACAGCTCCCACCCAGCCCAGAGAGCATCATTCCAGACGTGCCATCAACCTGTGCAAGCCAGCAGGGCCACACACAGATGTCTGAGCCGACCAGGCCATTCCATTTCCTTCTGGCAACAAGCACCAACTCCAGCTTTGAGCAGAACCACTGACACCACATGGTGCAACTCCACAGATGGAGAAAGTACTCCAGACTTCAAAGGAGACTTTTCACTTCAGTCTCTTTAACATGGTGGCCTCACATACCCAGGGCTCTGCGCCTCGTGGCAGGCACAGAACATACAAATCACGGCATGGGCTGAAGGTTGTGGTAACATCAGATGGAGAACCCTTGGAGGAAGGGAAAAAAAGCTGTTAGATAATGGTTTGGAGGGAAGACAAGGGATGGGGCTATAGACTTAAGTCAAGAAGAGCTATATGGGATATTGCAGACAAGGACATGAGCTGTGAGCAGCACTGGTGCGAAGACTGGAAAGCCAAGACATCTGCAAAGGCTTCACACTCAAAGATGGATGCAACCATAAAGAGAAATAAGGCAGATACCTCCTGTCAAATGATAAATACTCAGCTGCTTGTGAAGATCCATTTGATAGGTCACATAATGAGGACACCAAAGAGGCCTTCATTTCAGCTACCCTGAAGGAGCAGGGTAGGTAGCAGTCAGAAAAGCGTTTTCTTATCTTGGACACCGCAGAAGGTGGTGTAAAACTGCCTGACTCCGTCTTGCCACCCACTGTGCCACTCTAATGAGAGGCCCCAGCAAAGAGCACCCTTACTCCATCCACCCAGTCTCCATGGACCAGTGATTCCCATCACTGCCACTCTCCCACTGCACCTACAAACAGGACCACACCATCTGAGTACTGACTGGGCCTGGTGGTCAGAGAGAAGGGCTTGCTGGAGGAGTTCCTCTGTCCTCTGCCCAATGCTGCTACTGTCACCTTGGTAGAGTCCCTTGGCCACACCAAGCCTCAGTTTCCCCATGGTAGACTGAAGACACCCAACATGCTGAGGCAGGAGGAAACTTAGTCTTATTTCAGAACTCCTTGGCTTCCAACCTCACAGATCCAAGGGGATCTCCAGAGAAAAACCACCCACTTCATCTCCACTTGTGCCTAACTTTTAGGGGGAAAGAAGAAACAAAATGAGAACCATCCATTTTGTGAATCAGCCATCTCTCTGACTTCCCCTCTGGGTTCGGCCGCCCACTTTCAGACTTTATCCATTGTTTGCTTGGACTTGTACAAGAAAAATCATGTTCAAGAAAATCCTAGACGAATCGCACACTTTGGAGTGGTTGCAATGGACAATTTGACAAGGACACGGGGATTTAGCATATTTTTAATAACAAAAAAAGAATAAAAATCTAATGATAATATGCTACGCTCCTGGCTGAAAACATTATTTACTGGCTTGGGTGGAATTTAAGCCATAATACAAGCTACTATAATGCAGGCCTGGAACTCCATGAAAATATTACCATGATCCAACAGCTACAAAGCTGTTTATCCTAGTAATTAATGTTTAGTGATACAATTAGAGAAACACTGCCTTTCTGAAGGGCTTGTTTCCACCAGTGCCTTTTACTATATTTACGTCCCCACAATAGGCTTGGTCTTACAGAGAAGGGTGAAATTGCATTTATGGAGACAATGCCACATGTATTCCCACAGCATTCTATAGATGTAAAGTTAGGCTCCAAATTGCACATTTACTGTGCGAGCACACAATCAGCTCAGATTAAATATTGACTAAAGGCAGCCTAACACCCCAAATAATGAAGATGAGCACAATAGTGTGATTTACTCCCAGATGCCAGAGAAAGACACATCTGTAACATATAACATGCCCTTCCCACAGATAGACTCTTTGTATTCTAGCTACCCTTAGGCAGGCAAATATCATTCTCATGAATTTTGAATTTTCTTTCCCAACTGCCAACACATTCATATTACCCGTTGCAAAGGAAACAAATACAATAATAATTTAAAAAACACAAAAACCAAAATGCCATTCCTCTGATACGGTGATGAGCAGGTGACTGGCTCCATGTATCCTTAAAGCTGAGGCAGGAAAATGGAAGATAGACATGTCTAAAATCAGAGAATCCCATCCCTTTTGTCCCCCAGGATATGGGAGCCAGCAGGGAGGTGTGGGCATGGCAGGTATCTTTTTAGGAAGTGCTCCCAGCCCTAGTTGTGCTCTGAAAACTCTGTCCTTCCTCCTCCCCAGACTTGTGGAAGAAATTCAGGAAGACACAGATGCTAATATAACAATTACGATAATAACACGGCGCTGAACGGGGGCAACACACACCCTTCACAGCAGCTTGACCTCTAAATCCTCTAATATGGTGCTGCTTCATTGAAGATTAAAAGAAATTGTAACCTAGCACAGACAAAAAGACACAGGAGGCAAGGCAGGATCTCACTCGGCAGCGAAGCCCCACTCCAGTCCAGATGCAGTCATATCACTTCAGCTTCTCTGTACCATCTCCATGACAACCGTGTAATTTGGATGCAATAACCACTGCCGAATTGATCTTTAAATGTAGCTTTGTTATAAAACATAATACTGAACATGTCAGGCTCAGGCTAAAGAGAAGTAGCCCCCCTACCAACGGGGACTGCGATTTAAGAGCCCCTCTTTAATTTTCAGCTGCCGAGCAGTCCTGCTATTTCAATAATTGCATGGATGAGCGGATTTCGAAGTCAGTAACAGCAAACACCATTTCTGTGTCTGTGTGTGTGTGTGCAGCATGCTGTAGTATAACATCACGAACCAGACACCACACTGAGAGCTGGAAAAATGTGTCAATGTATATTGAGAGACTGGGCATCTTTCCACATGCACGCGCGTGCACACACACGCGCGCACACACACACACACACACACGTACCAGGGAGATGCAATCTCTAGCAACTGAAGCATACAGCTGATGCATCAAATAATCCTTAGAAGAACCCAAACCAGTATAACTAAGCAAAATAGGATGGAGGATCAATGCACTGCATGACAACGAGGGCAGGGGAGCTCGCATTTGCACTTACCCGAGCGATGAGCTGTTTATTTTTTGGTCCCTTCACAAATGCAGCTCCCTTTTCTCTTCAACAATCCATGCAAAATATTCTGCAGTCCCACCGATGGAGGAGTGGCCCCGTCCCTTCCCCCTCCACCACCTTCCTAGACCTCCCTGTTATTGGCTTCCTTCTCCCTTCCCTCCTGCTCTCCCTCTCTCTTGCTGGCGACGGTTACACCTCCCAGCCTTCCCCCAAGGTGTCAAGAGACTGCTGGGGATCCAGCGGGCAGGGTGGGAGGGGACGGGAAGAGGGGGAGGAGGCAGGGACCAATGGTGAATGGACCCGGTGAAAGGATGGAATAAAAGCTCTTGTTGGCGAAGTCCCTGGAGGAGCACACGTCAGGAGCTGACCTGCCGCTCGGCTGGGAGGCTCTGCTGGGCTGGGAGGCTCTGCTCACTGCTCGGGCTGTGCAGGAGCAGCCAACAGTACCCTCAGGGGTGCTGGGGCTGGTCACCCCGCACGCACCTGCTAAGCACTGGGGTACAGGTCTGCTTCCTGCCAGCAAAGTGTCACTCTTCCAGATGAGACTGGCTCGAAGTTTTGGGTTGAATTCCTGCCAAATACTCACGCTGCCTTCATCAACTGATGTACTTCAGTACACGGACGTGCAGCACTGGCAATGCCTCAAGGACCCACCCCTGTGCAGACCCCAGCACTGCAGGTTGGCTTGCTCTGTGCCTCTGGATACTCCCATCTGCTGCAGCCCCATTCCATCCCATTCCACCCCATAGCCAAAGAGCTCTGCTGGCCTTCAGCAGCAGTGCTGCCCATACACCTGCCAAGCTTGCTCCAGAGCCACACCTACCATGGCGAGCTGGACCACATGCCTGCTCAACATCACTGGCACCTTCTTTGACAAGGTTGACCCACGTCCATCCTGACAGATCTTGCCTGTAAAAGCAATGCTTTTGTCCACAGGATAAGAGAGGCAGCTGGCTCACCAAGGTGGCTGGGGATGCTGTGTGGGGTGGAGAGGCACAGGGACACACCAACTTTTCCTGCTTTGGGGCTCCCCTTACTTTACGTGCAAATTCAATGCCGTAGGGAAATCTTGGCTGTAATGCAGCAGGGGTTTCTATGGGTGTACAGGTAAGAGGTGGGGGGAGCTCTCTGGGTCAAGTTGTCCATCCTGGCACAGCCTGAGCCAGCTGGAACAGTGGCCAGCTACCAGGATTCTTCACCTGGAGCTGGCACACACCTTTGCACCAAAGTTGCCCACATCTTGGTGACCCAAGATGCTCACCCATCTTCCTGACTGCTTCACAGGGATGTGTGATGCCTACCCACCCTCAGCCCCGTGCCTCACGGAGCCCAGAGCACCACATGCATACAGAGTCCTCCATTCTAACAGCTCACAGGGGATCAAGGGTTCCCTCGGCAGCACGGAGAGAGAGCAGCCCTGGGCTGGACCTTTGTGATGAGGAAGAAGGGCTTGGCATCTGCCCAAGATGCATGTTCCGAGACAGCTGATCGCTTCCTGATTTCCTGGAGAAAACCTCTCCATAGACCTCTGTGCCTCTTGGAAAGCTCGTTCCAGAGGATGCACACCGCTGAATGAGCGAACAAATCCCCAACATCCCAAATTAAAAATCTCATTACTCCGTATAGCCATACATTCAAACACCGAAGCACAGCCATTAGATGAAATAATGTCCAGGAGCAGCTCAGCAGAACACGGCGGTATATTCTTCCAGAAGGGATACCCCACAGCACAGCACATGGGGTTGTTTGCCAGGGATAGTGTCGGTAATGAACCATGTAATGAGCCACCCTGCAGCTACACTCGGGAGTTATCCAACAAATGCAAGTGTGAATGAAGGTTACTGTGCTGGAGAGACACGTGAAATGGATCTTGTGGCCACCGGACAAGGGCAGTAAGCAGTTGGTCAAATCCAGGTGTGGGACTGTTAATCTCTCGGAGTTTCTTTGCCTGAGAGACGGGATCCTCCTTATGCCATTACCAAAGTCTGTCCTGCTTCTCTCTCTGATCAATTCTAACGCGTTTGTAACCAACCCATTATCAGGTTAGGGTGCTTTAACAGCAACTAAAAAAAAAAAACCAAAACCAATCCAACAAAACAAACAAACAAAAAAGCACAATCAATATTCATCAGTCTGTTGTCCTGTCCAGGTCTGAAGGCAAGTAACAAAATCAAATTTCTGCCCAGCCAGTCCCAGGAAGCAACATTTTGCAGCATGAGAAAATGAGATTCTCACCTCTAAGAATACATCCACTAGTGGGGCTCTAAATAACTGGGTTACCAGTCATTCTGCTGCTGGGAATGAGCAGCTCAACAGCTGGATTCAGAGAGAAATCTCCTCTCATCTGTTGAGCAGGGCAGTGTTCTTGGCCTTATCATTTCTGAGACACTCCAAACAGTAACAGAGTACTAAGATTTTCCCTGGATTGCGGGTAGATCTGTGTTAGATGTCTTGTGTATGTCATAACACTGTTTTGTTTTGTTTTTTTAATTAAGAAAACTCCTATACTATAGCAATTTGGGACATGCTGGTTAGCTGCCTGGATGTGCACATGAACGTGCAGATTCTGTTTGCCACCTGTGACATGAGTTCTCTGGGGAAGCAGGAGCAACCTAGGGAGATGCCACCTTTCTTCCACACCGACACCAGAGGAGCCACCCCTCAAGCCCCAAAGACAGGAAAGCACAAGTCTGGGAGCCCTCCAGGCAGTGGAGAACTGCAGGTGCCAGAACTAAACACCACAGACTACATGACAGGCACGGAAGTTAACCAGCTACACTATACAGACCATGGAAGCACCCCAGCTGGGCTGATGGGAGAGGCAGGCATCTGGAAAAAGATGGGAGCTTGTGGTCCGGAGATTGTTCATGGTTATGTACTCCCATGAGATCTACTGACAAACCTGAGCTCCAAGGTTGCTCCAAGGCTGGATGCTCTGCAGCCCCAGCTCTGCTCCCCCTTTATTCCAAGTGGAGCAGGCAGGACCACTACAGTCCCACAGGGTTTATTGACTTCACCTGACAATTTTTTTAAGAGTCTTCACTGCAATTTAGTGCCTACGTTTGAAATGCTGCATCCCTGTTAGAAGTAGTTTTCCAGCCATGCTCATGGTTCGTAGTGGGGCACACAAGGACACTCCTGGGTGCTGCTCAGCCTTCTCATTTTTTTTCTGTGAAAATGTCACAAGTGTTCTCATGTGCCTTGGAATTATTTTGCTTCCATGTCCTCCTACAGCTGTTTCTTCCAGGAAATCCTTTGGATTTCCCAGCTGGGGATCACTAAGTTTCAGTCTCAGTGACTCTGATGGAAGTCGGAATTAGGATAAAGCTCTGTAAGGACCATGCTGCATGATCTTTGTAGGTAGTGTGGGTAGGGGGATGTGGAGGAGAGTAACAGCCCTCTGAGGAAGAAGAGTTAATCCTCGTGAGCCTTTATCTGCATTTCTCTTGACAACTGAAATCATCTCCTTGTTCTGGATAATGGATGTCCTGAAAAGTCTAGCCTGGAGCTGTTTGAGCAGACTCCTGAGATGTGGAAAGGGTGATTCACATCAGGGGCACCAGAGCTGGTGGGGAGATGGCTCCTCATGGCTATTTTGGCTGCTGAGAGAGCTGAGATTTGTTAGTCTCACCCTGGGTGGCTGGATGACATGCAGAGATGGTGCTTTAAAAATATTAATGAGAAAAAGGGTGCATGGAAAGAGCTCATTTAGAGCTCTGAGGCCAAAGGGCTGCTAACAGGTTTGTAAGTCTGAGAAGATTGGAAAGGGGAGAGGGAATAGGAGAGTCTCTCAGAAGAAGGTCCAAGGAAAGCGTAGGCCTCTGTGTGTGTGCACGTGAATGTGGGGATCTGCAGAGACCCTGGAGAGTGCAACACTTTTCTGGACTGAGGTGGAAGCCTCAGGCACTGAACAGAGCCCCATAGCTGGCTCCTATTCTCCAGTCGCATCAGTTTGTGCTCCACAATGGCTTGGGACTGGGTGGCTCACTCTTGACCCTGCGTGGGGTCACAGAGCCACTGGGGACCACAGTGCCATAATGGGTCAAGAGATGGTGGGAGGGAGATGTTTTGAAGGGGGAATTGCCAGGAGTCTCTGCTTTAACAGCCAGCTGAAGACTCTTTGGCATGAAAGGTTTGGAAAGCTCAGATGAAACATGTCCTCCAGTAAAGAAATTGCCGCTTCAGGAAAGCCCACCTTTACCACAGAAGAAAGCCTCCTGGCCTGTATCGGATACTGCTTATGGCAGGTACTGCCAAATCCAGAGGCCATGGCCCATGCTCACAGCTGCTCCTGTGGGACCACGAGGAGGAAGAAAGTGTCCTTGGAGATAAGATGTGGTCAGAAAGTCCACACTCAGCATTTCTACAGTTACAGGCATACAGGGGAAGGCAGCCAAGCACTGAACTACACCAAGCATCTCGCCCTGAGACAAACTATCTGGCAGTAATTAATTCATGGGGGAAATCACTCCAATCCCAATCCCAGGACTTGCATCTAAACACCAGGTCTAGTGTCACCCTGCAGCCATTGGCTCTTCTTAGGTGACAAAGCCCAGCTGTGGCAAGCATTTTGCCCTGGGAAAATTTTTTTTTCTTCCAGTTTCCCTTATAATTTCCTCCTGGACACACATGCAAGTGGAACTTGTTTAGTAGCTCCTCAGGAGTCTAGTTTTCTACACAGTAGTTCATTCTTTGAGGTCCTCAATAACTTTCTGGGTCCTGAGCCATAACTCATCCCTGGAAGTTTTTAAGGCCAGGTTGGATGGGGCTCTGGACAACCTGATCTAGTGGGAGGTGTCCCTGCCCATGGCAGGGGGGTTGGAACTCGATGAACTTCAAGGTCCATTCCAACCCTGGCAATTCTGTGATTCTGTGACTCACACTTGAGTACCATCCTGGCCAGTGCCACCACGGTCACCATGATCTCCATTGCCCTCTGGAAGTCCTGAGATGACACTGAGCATAGCACAAATCTCCTGTGCGAGGGTTAGTCACCACTCTCACACCTCCAAAGAAATCTTGATGTGCACTGGAAGTTTTTGATCCCCTGCCCAGTGTAGGCATTTCTGCCTGGGAAATCCCAGCCTGCAATATGGGAGACATCACTTCCTGGCAGAAGACAAGATTGATGCTGCTGGATGATCACTCTTTTCACTCTCTATCTTTCTGCATGTCAACTTTCAGATGCCCTCCAAAACACAATTTTCCCTCTTCCTGGGGGGGTTCCTGGGTGTATAAATTTGCATTTGTCTTCCTGAGAGCCCATTGCTGACACGAATCAGCTCCTCAAGCAGACTCGACCACTCTCAGCATCTGACTTGTCCTAACTTCACTAACTTTTCGTGTATGAAAACTGTACCCTCAGCAACTGATCTGAGCACACTCCAGGAGGTCCAGCAGGAAGTCTGCTGTTCTTCCGGCTACGAGGGGTCTGCAGCACCTCTTCCATGTTTTACATTGCAACGCAATGAGTCTCCCCCTCACTGTCATTCATTATCACCTAAAGAAACGTCACCCTATTTTGTCTGACTAACTTGAGGTGAAAGCACAGCTTTCCCCAATGCCCCAGGTACCAATACACAAGAAGTATCAACACCATAAAAGGATTTCTCAGCCATGGCTTGTGAAAATTTCCAGTGTAGTTTTCTAGTCCTAGAAATGTACAAACATTTCAGTTTACTGGTGGCTATTTAATATGCTGCCTGGTTACTACTGGAGCAAGAACCTTTCCATCATCCCTGTAATGCATGAACCCACACAACTGTCCCCACCACAAGAGGGACTTAGATCTGTTGGAACGAGTCCAGAGGAGGCCACAAAGATGATCCAGGGGCTGGAGCACCTCTGCTATGAGGATAGGCTCAGGGAGCTGAGATTGTTCAGCCTAGAGAAGAGAAGACTCCAGGGGACACCATTTAACTGCCTTCCAATGCCTGAAGGGAACCTCCAGGAAGGATGGAGAAGGACTTCTCACAAGAGTGACCAGCGATAGGACAAGTGGAAATGGTTTTAAGCTGTAGGAGAATAGGTTTATATTGGATCTTAGGAAGAAGTTCTTCAATATGAGCGTGGTGAGACTCTGGAATAGATTGCCCAGAGAAGCTGTGGATGTGCCCTCCCTGGAGATGTCCAAGACCAGGTGGGATGAGGCCTTGAGCAACCTGGTCTAGTTGAGAGGCTTCCCTGCCCATGGCGGGGAGGTTGGATTAGATGATCTCTGAGGTCCCTTCCAACCTAAGCCATTCTATGAGTCTATGATTCTATGAACTGCACTTCTCCAGAGCTACGAAACTTTGGCTGGACACTTCTTTCTTTGAAGTATATCAGAGCAGACTCTCTTACAACCTACATCTGAAAACAACACGCAGCATTGATTTTCGTCCTGACACACGTGTATAAAGTTATGTACTTGCACACTCTTTTACAGTCCTTAATGCTAGTAAACATAATTTTCATTGACTGCTCTTTGAAATTAGCCTTCCAGGTCTCTGCATTATGTAACAGTTAACTCCTGGCTTTTGTTGCTGAATCCCTTCATTTTCTATTTGTCTGTTGTGTTGGGTTTTTTTATTACCTTTATTATTTCTGCTTTTCTCTTCCTTAACAATGGTAGATTCTTTGCTGAGAATATCTTTGATGACTGCAATATCATGTGCATGCTGTGGAGGAGACAACACCTAGCAAAGTTTTCTTAAACAACCTGCATTTATAACACATCATTTTGTCTCAGTTTTTCCTCCAATAGTTCTCAACTTTGGAAAATTGACCATCTTAAAGTACCTTGCGTATGTTTACTTTCTGCTAGTAGCAAATGCAATTAGGTCATTTAAGCACCTATTAATTCTGAGTTCAGTAATCAACTCATTTTTATCTGTTGGGTTGAGGTCTGCTACAGAATTACATCAAATTCACTGCAATACTTTTGGTAACAGAAAATTATCATCTGTCATTTTTAGAAACTCTGAGGCTGTGTTATTGGCAGCAGCACGAGTCCTTCAGCATCTATCCCTCAGGCTGAAAAGCTGTTCTGGGAACATGGATTTTCTTTCACTTTGTTATGAAGCTGTTAGGGAAGCTATTTGTCCGGCCCCCTACTTCGATCTGGTAGTCTGCAGGGATACATCCGTGGTGGGGCAGATCAACTTGAACCTGCGTGGAAGAGCAGCCCTTGGCTGAATATTAGGACAAGCGCGTGGACGATGTCCCAGGAAAGGCAAAAAGGCTATGACTGTATTAGCAAATACACTCCTTTTGCCCAAGTGAAAGAAATTCCAGAGGTGCCCACAGCAACATGGTTGCTGTCCTGGGGGGTCCCTAAGGCACTGCTTCACCCCAGTGCCATCCCAGGGAGGAAAAGCTCTACCGTACCTCCAGAAAGCCCTCCCCAGCTCACTTGGATCTCCAGTGTGGTCTCCACCAGCCCGATGGGGAATGTGATAGGCAGAGCGTGACTTTCTCCCAGTGCCACTTGGCTCTTGGATTCCTATGAAGGTTTCATCTCCAGCTCTCTGTCCTGTCAGCCCATGGGGTTGGACTCAGTGATCTCCAGAGCTCCCTTCCAACCCCTACCAGCCTAGGATTCTATGACTAGGGTGTCCTGTGATTCGGGCCTGTCTCAGTGAGTCTCAGTACCACCTAGGATGCCCTCTTTGTTTCTGGCAATGAGAATTTCTGATGCCCCTTTATTGCTCAGGCACGTGGCACCGATGTATGGGGCAACTGCACAATCGCCTTTCTACCCACTTCTCTGCATTTTAAGCTTTGTCCATACAATTATACAGAGCTTACTCTTTACTGTGATGACCAAATCTGACTCACAGTTCAGAGGAGTCACCTTCCTTCTTTAAGTAAAGGCATTTGCCTGGTCCACCTCTGCTAGAGGCTTCTGTCAGCCCCAGAACCCTAAATACTGTGTTTGTCTTCAGAGCATCCTCACAGCTGCAGACTCTGCATCCTGCCTCATGGATGAAATAGTCCCCCCAAGTAGATAGACTACCCAGAGACACACACACTCCGACTGGATCACTTGGACTTGCTGTGAACTGCCCAGGACTCAGCACCTGTGACCATAATGTAGGGAGGAGGCCAGGGAGCAGCAGTTTCAAGGAGAGGTAATCTATGCAACTTCAGTCAGGTTGTGCAGGGTCTCGACATCTCTGAGAGGTTTTCTCTTACCAGACTGCAGCGATTCCACCTCACCCCGCCTGGGCCATCGTTCCTTTTGAGATGTCTCACGTGCTGGGCTGGCAGCCCTGGACTCAGCAGAGCAGTGGACATTTGAAGAGGGCTTTGCTCAGAGCTTATACTGGTTTGGGGCTTGGACACAGGCTGAAACTGGGTGGAAGGAATGAGGAGTAAATTTGTTGCCTGCGTGCACATTCTAGAGCAGAGAACAGAGGAAGAATTTGCTGTTACCTGAAACAATCCAGGACGTGGAAAGAGTGGTAGGAAGAGAATCCAGGTGGAGGATTGCTCAGTCTGTAGGATCAGGTATAGGGACCAAGGACGGTAAAATAGTCTCGTCAAAGTAAGCTACTCTGTCCATGTACTAGGGAGGATTGCCTCTCTAACTGTAGATGTTGGCCCAGTCATCTGCCCTCACCTTTAAGGCACATCATCATTCTGGATCCCAACCTAGAGGCCACAGCCAAGACTTGGGATAGGAGAAGGGCAATTACAGACAAATTTTGGAATGATAAATCTGATTTACATTATATTGTCTACGAAAATAAGCTTTCAAATGATGGAAAGGGACATCTAAATGATCTGATTTAAGCTCAAGAGTTAGGGCCTGGCTGGGAGGAATGGGGAACAGAAGCACAGAGGGCGTGGGACTTCCACACCTGGAAGGCGTGGGGTTGCTGTGGGACAATTAGCCATGATGAGGCTTGCAGCTACACAAACCTCTGCGAGGAGGATCCCAGCGTCTTCTCAGCTGTGAGTGTTCCTGGGTTGCTGAAGTGGATTCAATAAGAGGGACATTTTGGGATGCTGATGAAGAGATGACACAGATGCCAATGAATTACCATTAGCTATGTGTGCTCTTAGGACTATTGCAGCTGTAGCATTTGATCTTGTTGAAATGACCACTGGAACTGGGACAGGGAGCACAAAACTGCAGAGGTGAATCTGTTACAGACAACAAATTTCACTATAGGTAATGACACTGGAAGGGGCTAAGAACAAATTATTCAGTGGCAGGACTGAGAGACTAAATCAAAACTACTTGTGATAAACTAATTAGTTATAGCCCAATGTTTCATCTCTTTGGAGACAGGAGTCAGGGAAAGATAGTCATCTTCTGCAAGGAGAGAGATGAAGAGTAGTTGGGCAATTTACAAAAAAAACCAATTTGAGTAAACTACTGGAGCAAGAACATTCATAATCAAGAACTAAATTATAACCTTTATGAAGTGATTTTTGTCCTGTTTGAAACTCCCACAGGAAGCTGTGAATTGGTTGAGCTGGCAAAATAAGTTTCATTTGCAAAGAAACATGTTTTTATTTTATTTTATTTTATTTTATTTTATTTTATTTTATTTTATTTTATTTTATTCATTTCACTTCCAGATGTTTTGGTTCCAATCCAGCAGAGCTGAATTTCTCTGAGGCATCAGGAAGGAACAATTCACTATATGGGGGTTGGGAAAGAAGCTGGGATAGGTCTGGAAAGGCTGCTACTGTCTCTCATGCATTAAGACATCTGCTGTTGCCATCACTGATGGCATCAAGGGCACAGCCATAATCAGGCTTCCTTTCTCCATCCTTCCAGCCACTTGTAGAGAATCTCATCGGGACTCGCGTTTTTCAAAAACCTCGATCACAGGGCACATCCCTGGGGCTACCCTGCACCATGAGCACCTGTCTGTAGCACAGAGGATGGGAACCGTGTTTTCAGCGGGAGAGTTTGGCATTCCTCAGCCACAGGTTGGTATGGGACTGGGACACAGCTAAGCAGTTCGCCAGCCTGCGCTACCTTTTAACTCCATTTCCATTTCCTAAACCACTGCTGACGCCTGTCTACATAATCATCACCTCCACAGCCACGCCAAGCCTTAGCTTTTGCCGAGCGTCATGCAGAAGATTTGGAGCTTTTGACAGGATGCTGAGCTTAAGAAGCTGCAGCTCCGAGTGGCTCTGGCTGTTTGTCGCGTGGCACCAGCTCGCGCAAACACACCCTCTGCGCGCACGTGCGCTCGCTTTCATGCAAATCGCCTAAGTGAGCGCTTGCTGTCAGATCTTCCAAGCCACAGCACACTTTTAATCAGTCAGATAATTCAATTGTTCACCTCAGAACTGCTCCGCACAGTTGTCATTCTCAAGCATCAAAGCTGCTGTGTCAGAAACCGCGCAGGCTGCGGGTTCATTCAGGCATTGCTGTTCCAAAGTGCTGGGGAGGCGGGGGGGAGCAGAGAGAGTGCAGAGGAAAAGAACCAATAGGATGGATTAAATGAATTTATTATAAATACTTCTGAAGCTACCAGCCAACCGTCCCGAGCAGAGAACAATGGCATGGCGCAAGGGCGATGCAGGCATCTGAAAGATTTGTAAGGTATTTGCAAATCTCACTCTTAAATTGCAGAGTGAGGAGAAGGGGGGTGGGTAATGTCAGATGAAGCTTCCTTCCTGAGATGCTCAAAGCCACCGAATGGGATTTGGATGTCTGGTTCTCATTAAAATTAATGGAAATTGGGTGCCTAGACCTACAGGCAGCTTTCAAAAGCTTCATCTCTATTTATAATTAATGTTCCCAACAGAGTGACTAAATATTTATACAATAGGTCATATTAGAAGCAAAATGGAAGAGGTGCCTACTGGTAGATCAGGGACCAAGAGAAAGAGAATCTGATGGGGTATCAGGTACAATCCACAGTGTCCCTTGTTTAAAACTCTTCTACCTGCAGTTCTCCAGTAGCTCCCACTAGATGAGCAGCTGGGATGTTAGCTCCAGCAATACTAATGTTCTCAGGATACAATACAGCAAATTAAAATGCAGCTTTACAGCTTTTCTGGGTTCTTCTTCTCTCCCTCCCCACAGCTCTAATTTCTTTCATCAATTCACTTCACCCCTGAAGATTTCAATTTCCGGTGCAAGAAATACACAAAATCACTGTGGGAAGAGTGCAATAGAGCTTAATCCACGAACACTCCCCTGCCTTGGTGAAGGATGCTCTAGTTGACAGACACCAAGTAAAAGACCGACACTAATCTGCCTCCAGGCATTAGCAAAACCATGGCTAGATCTTCACCACTGGATATGCTCCACAGCAATGGAGAAATTCAGTGTATAAAGCTGGTGGGTTGAACCCTGAAAAGTGTCTGAGGGGTCTATGATCCAGGGGTGAAAGCTTGGCACTGCTGCAGGGGAAGTTCAAAGCAACCAAGTCCCGTCTGTTCCCTGGATGGAATTCTTCCTCAGCTGGGCCATGCCTTAAACTCTGCCCCAGCTGATCCACTGAGAGGGTGTCCATGAACGATTGGGCCTTGCATAACAGGTAGCCTTGGGTCCCCACCCAGAAGGGCTCCTAAGCTTGGCTTAAGACAGCCACTTGAGGTGGGCCTGATGACTGCAGTGCTTTATGATGCTTTAGTGGGGGAGATTCAACTTCTCCAACCTTCGAAGTTTGTTTTTTTCTCATCCAAAGATGGAGAAGGTCTGCTGACTCAGGGAATATGGAGACTCCTGCAGTCTCCTCCTATGCTTTGGCTTCTCAAGGCTTGTCAAGCCCAGATGGACAATACTAAGCGGTACCTCAGAGCTCATCTGGGATTCCTCTGTAGGTACTCAGATTCTAGGATGCAAATTGTAGCTCCAGCTTCACTGAAAAGACACAAACCTCTGCCAAAAGACAAGCAGTCTGGTCTTGTGTCTGTGGTCAAATGCTCTCTGTTATTAAGACATATCTTGTACTCCAGAAGGGAGCGCCACCCTCCAGGAAGACCTGGACAGGCTGGAGGAGTGGGCTGGCAGGTACCTTTCAAAGTTCAATGGGGACAAGTGTAAGGTCTTTCACCTGTGAATACATAACCAAGGAACGCAGCTCAGACTGGGATCCACCTGGCTGGAGAGCAGCCCTGCGGAGAGGGACATGGGGGTCTTGGTGGATAACAAGTTTGACATGAATGAACAGTGTGGCTGCAGCAGCAAAGAAAGCCCCCAGGATGCTGGGCTGCATTCACAAGGGCATCACCAGCAGAGATAAAAAGTCATTATCCCACTCTACTCAGCGCTGGTCAGACCACACCTTGAGTCCTGCATTCAGTTTCGGTCCCCAATATACAAAAAAGGTGCAGACAGGCTGGAGAGGGTCCAGAGAAAGGCCAGAAGGTGATCATAGGACTAGAAGACCTGCCATATGAAGAAAGGCTGAGAAAACTGGGTTTGTTCAACCTTGAGAAGAGAAGGCTCAGGGGAGACCTTATTACTATGTACCAGGACATAAAAGGTGGCTACCAAGAAGATGGAGACTCCCTTTTCAAAAGGAGTCACATGAAAAAGACAAGGGGTAATGGGTACAAGTAACTCCTGGGGAGAAAATTTTTCAACATGAGAACAAGTAGACGTTGGAATAATCTCCCATGGGAAGTGGTGGATTCCCCTACATTGGACAGTTTTAAGACTCAGCTTGACAGGCTGCTGGGTCATCTCATTCAAACTAGATCTTTTTACCTTGAAAGGTTGGACTAGATGATCCTTGAGGTCCCTTCCAACCTAGTATTCCATGATTCTATGATAATCCTCTAGATTCTAGTCAGCTTGCTCTTCTCCTCTACTGCACTAGAAATCATCAGTAGCTGATGCCTTTCCGTGTGACCTTGGATGCATGACACAGGTCTTCCTTTGGTTCTTCTGACCATCCTGACCATATTTCACAGCACAACACAGGCTAAGGTTAGTGTCAAGGCTGGCTTAGCCCAGGTATGCAAAGCAGTCTGCAGTCACTCAAAAGATGAACCTGAACATGAGCTACAGACACATCACCCAAACCTCACAGCCCATCAGGCAGTGCAAAGGGGGCAGAAGGCATTGTTCCCCTCTAACACCATGGCCAGTCTGCTGACCATGGGATATTCACTGTTCCATGGCTGTGTTCTCAGTTAAAACAATTGACTTTGCAAGACAAAAATTCAGATTCAAGGCTTAGAGCTGTTGTCCCCAGACAAGGAGTCAGGAGAACATCAAGGACACATAACGAATAAAACAGCTTAATTTTCCCTGTGAATACCTGTCTGCTTATTTTTTAATTAAACAACAGCTGCTGTGTAGACTTGTGAGACAGCAGAATGATCCCAAGACAGAGGGGATTAGGTGATCTACGCAATGTGAGGATGTAAATCCTTCCCACCACTGCCAGCATGGCAGCTGGCACTGGCAGAATCCGCTCTGTCACTGAACTTATCACCACTACAAGCTTCTGCAAAAGGTCTCAGATTTCTAGCACTTAACCCCGGAGCCAATGCTGTACCCCAAATCACAATCAACTCACCCTCTCACAAAAAAAGACAGGGGTCATGGGCCGGGATTTTAGGAGCAGGTTGGAGAAGTCTCTGTTGGCAGCATCCCACATAAGAATCGGTCCCACCTTCAGGCATGAGCATGGACGAGACCATCTCTCAAAGCTCCTGCCAGCCCCAGAGGTCTATCACCTGTTGATACACTTGTAGGTGAAAGTTGGAAGGTCTGTGTTTCCTTATCATATAGACCCAGGGACAAGGTAAGCTTGCCCCTCAGAAGATCCCTCAGGGCTTGGCCATGGAGGTGAGGCTGTGAACCCTGGCAGAATGTCTTAGCCTTGCTGCCAAGGAGCGAAGCCTGCACCCCTCTGACGTGTGTGGCTACAGAGAAAAGACTGGGACCAGGGACTCGCACTGCTTAGCCCCAGTAACGCCCCTTCTCACACCCTGGGCCACTGACCCAACTATCATCCCAATGCACAGACGTGACCCCCTTGCTGCTGAACCCAGCCGTGCTGGGAACACCACTGTGCTCCCAAAGAGAGCAGCACAGGCTGCTGCACTGTCAAACTGCCCTAGATTGGAGCAAATAAGCTCCTTTCTGAAGGAAGATAATTGCTCTATTTTAAAACTAAGTGGTTCAAGGAGAAAAATGCAGGCAAGTGGACCTGATGCTCTAAGCTCGGGGGGGGGGAAACAGGAGGCATGCAGGGCAGAACAACAGCACAGCTGCTTTGCTGCATGGTCAAAGTGCTGGATGAAAAACACGAGTCAGGTTGTTACTGTGTCCCCAGCCCACCCAAATTGGTGCTGCTGAAAAAAGCAGAGAACTTGGCGGGGGAAGTGGGTTCCTCTCCTCAGGGTACCGAGCTGCGAGGCTAGGCACCCTTAAAAGCCAGAAGGGAAAAGGTCCTGGTGGAACAAAGAGCCTCTGTCTCCTCTCGCCTGTGCCCTCTCCACTCAAGTTCAGGTTTTGTGGCCATAAAGGAGGTCCCCAGAGCACTTTGGGTCAGCCCGTTAGGCCAGCGCCACTCCACAGGCAGGTCCACGAGCCGGCACTGTGAAGCCCAGCCATGCAGAGGAATAGCCCCCACCACGGGGACAGCACGCAAGGCAACTTCTCTGGGGAAAATAGTTGCCACTTTGGCAAACTCTCCCAGGGCAAAGACCAACAAACTAGAGCAGACAACAACAGAGTCATTAATAAGGCCAAGCCTGGCATCTTCCTGGACCTCCCCCACCACCGTGATCAGTGATTTTACCAAAGAAGCACAGAAGAGGCCTCTTCAGCAGAGTTTTGTCTTTGCTGCTTAAAATTCAATAGCTCTGCTTTCCAAGCAGGCAGCAAAGAAACAGTTTTTGTGCATTAACAGACCGCCCTCTTCGTCCCCATTTGTACCAAGGAAGCTCTCTGGTTTAAACTTGGCAGAGGAACCTCTGGTCTGCAGGGGAAGGACACCAAGGATGTGTCAGCTGCTTCCTAGCCCTGCTGGACCAGCGCTGGCCCTAGCAGAGATGAGTCCCCTTTGAATGTCCCTCAGCTGGAGGTCAGAGAGAGATATTCAGTGCTCTAGCAACCTGGGTCCCACTCCAGATGCCTGTGAAGAGCTCCCATCTTTCCCTGAAGTGGGCACCCTTGTTGATTCTCCCTGTGCCTCTTCCTCTTGGGCTCAGGGGCAGAGTCGTGTCACCGGCAGGGTGTATCGTGGGGCTGGCCTCAGCCATCCACACGAAGAGAAAAGGCGCATGTGGTGAGCGAAGCCACGGCTTGCCTTCAGGCAGTGTCTCAAGACGACGATGTAAAATGCATTTTTGAGGGACCCTGTGACCTGGAAACAGTGGTGGAAGCACTTAGCTGACCCCCTCATACAGGAGCTGAATATTATTTATGTAAAATTCTGCTTTCAAACCAAGGCTGGCTGTCCTGTCTCATCTGAGAGCTATTCACTGTCATTTTAGGTCAGAGTTAAGGTTACTAAGAACACAAATGACACATTTTCTCTCACAGACAGCTGAGACTCCTCTTCTTCATAACGTGCACCCAGAATGAACGGGGGGGTGCGGTAAGTGCCACACAAAGCTTTTTTCACCATAAAATAGTTTTGCAGTTGAGAATCCAGTTATAACTTAGCACACATGCCTGGGAAAACAAGAAGTCCTTGAGTCTTGAATGTATGACCCCACCTTGTGCCTGTGACTTCCCTCTCAGCTGCCAACCTGCAACAGAGCCCTTGGGCTGACCAAGCTGCAGAGACCCGGCTTGTTTCCCAGAGAGCTAGGGTCGTTTCCCTGGGATGGTCACCTCCATCGGTTGGATACACTGCAGTCTGCCAGAGGCTGAGCCAACCGCTCCCTCCACACTGGATCATTGATGAACCAGGCACAGACGAGCCAGGAAGGGTTGGGGGCTGAAGCACTGGGACTGGAGGATAACATACCATTCATACAGATAAGCTGTCCCTCTGGAGAGCCGGCAGCAGCACAGGCAGTGGAGAACAGGCAAAGCAAGGGGAGTGTTTGCTCACTCCAACCCCTGAGCACTCTCCTGACAGTACGGCTTCACAGGCAGGCATGAAACAAGGAAACAAGCGCCCTGCTCTGGGCGTAGATGTTGTACTCAACAAGGGACGTGCCTGACTTGCACAGACATGGGGCACCTTCTGCTTCCAAATCCTTTCTGACAGCCACCCTCCTTCCTCCCCACAGTCTGCAGCCCCTCCATCCAGTCCTTCCACTACAGCAATTCATCGTGTGAGCCTTATCTCAGCCACATGCCATCTCAGCCCTTTGTCTCTCAGGACAGGGCTTAGAGAACTCCCCAAAGTTAACGAAGCAGGTCCATCCCCTCATTAACTCACGGGGTCTGTCTCCTTTGATTAGGTTGTGCTGACTCTGCTCACACATCACACTTACTGCTCTAGATGCAGGGACGCTGGGGCATTTCCAGCTGGGACATAGACAAAAGGAGGAGATAGCAGTGCCTTGGTTACCACTGGAGCAATTCAGGACAAATAATTAGAGGCTTTTATGGCTAATTGGATCTTTGCTGTCAATCCAGGACAGGAGATGCCTTAACCCACACTGCCTGCCTGAGATTGCTAAGCAGGCCATAAATAAACTGCAGCAATGGTCCAAAGCTCATCGGTCTTCGTCTTCCACCCTGCGTGCTCCCCCCCAGCCCTCCTCTGGCACAGCCTACCTGGCTGGGGAGTTCGGTTCCCATGCCTTTTTCCATGACCACAGCCTTGCAGCCATGGCAGGACACGTGAAATCCACCTCAGGTAGCTCAGAGACCCTTCAGGCGTGCAGACCTCAACATGTCACAGATAGCTTGGACAAGCAGCTGCTGTTTTCAAACTAGAGTCAAAGGGTCAACAAACTAGTGGCTAGGAAGAGCCTGTGTCAGAGATAAGTGTCAGCTGGGGCTGGCAAGGCAAAGACAAGGCATTTTCAGAGGAAGGCTTGTGAGTTGGAAGTTGGTTCCCTGCAGTTCCTAAGCTTCAATCTGCCTTTTGTTTTCAGTTACAGACTCCAGTCTTACCCCCACCTCACTCTCAGCCCTGAAAGTCCTTCTTTCCTTCTCTGCTCAGACATCCCTTCCAGATCCTGGGAGTGCTGGCGCTTGAGGACAAGACACACAAAAAAGAACAACCACCTTTACATGACTGCCAGCCAGTACAAGGACATCCAGCCCCTTAAAGCAAGCTGGAAGCCTGACACTTGCCTTTGAGGACCCTCGGCATCTAATCAGCTTGAAGGAGGCAGGCTCCAAACCACGCGCTGGGCCCCCGAGCCCACACTCTGTCTGCAAGGCTGATTGCTCTGTAAGGTCCCAAGTGCTTCCCCCAGGAAACAGAACAAAGCACAACAGCTTGTACTGCTTAGGACCACAACTTGCAGATCTTCTACCTCTGCCACAGGAAAGCCAGGCACAGGACGCACAGAAAGGCAAAGTCACAACAAAGGACAGTCCAACACTCTGGGCCAGGCAAAAATAGATTAACCTACTTGAAAGTAGGACAAAATCACTAAAGAGTAGGACATCTGGTCACCGCAGCAGGAGGAGCAAATACAGAGGAAGCAAGGTTGTCCACGCACATCCCTAACCTGACGGGAGGCAGCTAAAGTGCAGACATGTAGTGTGTTCAGGCCAGTAGCTGGGATGAGCAGTCCGCAATCAAGGCCGGGCAGCTCTCCATCTCTCTGAGGTGACTGCTAGACCTGCTGCTGACAGTCAGTCCACCTGCCTGCCAGAAGCAAGATCCTTCCCCTGGAAGCCTGTGGGATACGCGTGCCCAAACCAAAACCTCACAAGAAACAATCAGCAAGAGAAAAGGTGTAAGAAGATTCCTGATATGCCCTACCGCTGAAGTGGCAGAACAAGTTTAACGCTCGTAAACTGTTTCAAGGCTCCCTGCTGCCGAGGCCATCTCCTCAACTGGCTCAAGCTCAACTCCTTGCACCTCAGCACCTTTCCCCTAGCCAGGTTTTCAGCCCACTAACACAGCTCTGTTCAGAGAGGACATGATAAAGGAGTGATTAAGGATCATCACTGAGCTTGTATTAGCATCTTCAAAAGCTTTGCAGCCTGCCAGCCAGCCGGCAGGCTGCAGCTAATCCAGGTGCGATGTGTCTTTCAAAAGAAACGAGAAAGTAAATGCAGCAGAGAGCATGCTCATCAAAGGAGCCTCGCTGCTGTCTGTAGAGAGGAGTTAATGCCACGCCGCTGACTGGCTGCTCTGGGGCTGAGCTTCCTACCCGGCCTTGGCAGGACAGGCAGTTTTCTTGGCTTAGCACCCTGTACTGGAACGGAAACCCAGAGCACCAGGTCTCAGGACACCATTCAAAATCCTGTTCTTTGTTGTTGCTGCTCTCAGAGGAGGCAGTAGGAATCTATCCAGGTCCCAGGTCCCTTTGCAGAAAGCTTTAAGGTCGTCCAGAGAAAGGTCTCCCTGATGGGCATGGTTTGTTTTCTTAAACTCAGACTTGCAAAAAGTAGTCTGGGGCAGCCATGAACTTACATGTGAACCACAGCAGACCCCTCGGCAGACCCTGCACTGAGGTTTTTCTGGTCTAAACTGACAGCTGAGCCCATCCTGAGAAAAACCACTTCGACTGTTTTGCAAGTATCCTCATGCCAGCTTCTTTTTACCCTTGAAATTAGCGGTCACCCGCAATGGCCTTGCACTGAATTCAGCTGCTCAGCCACTCGCTCTGGGGTGGGGGAGTTTGCACGTCGGCCTCGGACAAATCCAAGAGGTGGAGAAAGGTTACTCTAGTCTTTGATAGGGCTGTTACAGTGGCTGTTTGCTAACACTTCTCTTCAAGAGACAACAAGGCATTTGAGGCAGAAGTCAATACCTTTATGGACCAGGCGGGACAGATTCAGACAACAGCAAACTGGCAGGTGGCCTGCCTGACCTGTGCTGGAGCAGAAGTCATGGTCTTTCCCCAGTGACTGCTGTCCAGGAGGGTGAGAGATGCTGCTGGGCAGAGAAAGCCCAGGGGTGACAGGAAACATTGGGACAGAAGAGACAGGGCTGCCCGAGTCCCATTCATCATGCCAGCAATGGTGATGGGACGATGCCCTTGACCTCACAACAGTGAAAGTCGGTTTGCCAGGTCTGAGCTGCAGAATTTGACTGTAGTCACACAAGCTGGCTGTGCAAGGCCACTCCCTTCACACATCACCTCTGCCAGCCCAGGCAACAACCCCAGAATTACCACCTCCCTCACACTTAACCCAGAAACCATTTCGCCTCTTTTCCTGCCATACCGATTCCAGTGTTTGCCAAGGAGAAAGGATCAGAAGTACTCACTTTGGGACAATGATTTTTTTCACTCCAGAGTGTCCTTCATCCTAAGCAAAGGTGTTTCTAACTCTCAAGCATCTCAAATCCACAAACAAGAACTTAGTTCTGAAGATGTGATAAACATTTTAATTTATTTCAATTTTTAAAAAGATATTTCAGAAAAGCAGCCTAATTTATCAGATATTCTGATACCTTTAAACCTGCTCTTTATCTTCCCCAAAGTATGTCAACAAAGAGCTGAAAGCAGATGTACTCAACTCCAATCAACAGGCAAGGTCTGTTTTCCTCCTACGAGCACTACCCAGAGGGACTGACAATGAGCTTGAAGCTGAAGACATTTAATAGCACTAGAAGACTGCTCCTCATAGCAAGAGCTTCCTACGCCTGCAACTTTGCCAAGAGGCTACTAACTTTGCTTGCCAAGAAAGGCTTGAAACCTTCACAGTGAAATTCTTCTCCATCAGACCAAGGTGACCTGCAAGTCCACTCGAATGGGATTGTCCATGTCACACTTTTAATTCTGCTTCTCAATCTTCCCCTTATGTTGGAGAATTACAGCAAGCCCAGCGCCTCTTGCCCATGTTTGAGCAAAGGACTCCTGCTTAGAGCCTGGAAGGGATGCTGCTTCTCTGGCTCATGTCTTGCACATCACTGGATGGTGGTTGAAAGGATGATTCTGCCACTCAGTTGGGTTTGCTCTATTACGCAGAAAAAAGTTGGAGAGGCACTGGACAAGAAAGCAGCTGGCCAGAAACCTGAGAGCAGAAAAATCCTTGCAGCAAACCCTCTGCCAGGCTTCAAATCCTCCAAAATGTGTACACCAAATCCTTCTCTGAACAGCCTGAGAAGCATTGCAGCCCTTTGAGACATCACTTGAGCACAAACTTAATCCCCTAGTACTCCCTCCTGAAGGCTCTCAGGAAAGCACAGCCGACTTCCAACTCAGCACGTGTCTCTTCACACGACTCCACTTGTAAGGGGACAGTGTTCCTGGGGGTGATGGCATCAGCTTGGGGCACCGCTCGGCTTGCAGAGAGCTGTGTGCGCAACACCCTAGAGGAGCCCGTCCTACTGATACAGAGGATGGCACAGGCGACAACACAGCCCCGGAAACACCCTCACCTCTCCTTACACGGAGGATAACACAGCCCCGGAACCACCCTCATCCCACCAACGCGGGAGCTGGGGACGAAAACTCCTTCTCCCTTTACCCTTGACCTCACCGCTTTCCCCGGGGCGGCGGGGGTGGGGGGAGGGCGTGCCCGTTCTTACTTCCCATTTCCACGTCCCCGGGACACGCGTGCGGCCGTGGGCCAGCCGCCTTCCTCGGTGCATCCCCCGAGAAAGCCGGGGAATCGGTGTCGGTTCCGGGAGTACTGCGCGATTAGAGCCGCCAGGGGGCGCCAAAGGGGGCAGCCGCCGCCGCCGCGCCCTTTGGCGCCCCCTGGCGGCCTGAAGTGGCCACTGTTCTCCCACCGCGGAGGCGGGGATATTAGGAAGGATCTCCCCATCTAATGCTCATCCCCCCGCACGATGATGCTCAGCCCCCTGTGACACTTCCCAGGGGCGCTGGAGCGGGGAGGTGATGTGTGAGGGGGGACGCAACCACCTCCCCTCCAGGCAGCAGCTGCCCTCTCTGCCCTGTGCGCAAAGCCCCGGTGGAGCGATGGACCAGACGTGTGCTCAGCATCCAACTCCTGGGCTGAAGCGTTGCTAAGAGACGGGATCCCCCCGGGAGGCTGCGGTGCCAGCCGCCAAGCCTGCTACATCGACAGGAAGGGATTCAGCCACCGCAGGGAAACCGCTGGATGAGGGAAGGCCGATGTGGGAGGTCACACAAAAGGCTGCAGCGAGGGACGTGAGAGACACCCTCCATGCCTCACGGCAAAATCTCTGAAGTGGGGAAAAAGGGGTCGAGACCAAGAGGAAGAACTCTGCATCAGCAGGATGCGGTCAATCTGGAGAGAGGTCTCCAGAGGGTTCCAGGTCAAGGAGATCAGGCTGAAGCGAGATGTTTCCGTTAGCAGCCCATTTCCCCCTCCTGGGGGCCACGGTGGGGGTCTCGCTTGGCTCATGGCGGGCAAGCAGCTGGTGTGCGAAAGCTGCAGGGTGGAGGCTGAGTGGGCAGCCTGGCGGAGGGGAGGGCAAGGGGACACTGAGGGCAAGGATGGGTGCGCTGCGAGCTGGGTGCTGCGGTGGCAAAGTTGCTGCTGGGGCGATGTCTGGAGTGTTTGTACTGGGTTGAGAAATAGTCATTTGGCCTCTTTTGTCTCCCCTCTTTTGATGTGGGCAAGGAATTCACCAGAGATCTGAACCCCAGTGTGGTGGATGGTGAGAAAGATGGCCAGAGGTGATGCAGGACGCAGCTTCCAGGACTCTACCCACTGCTGGTCCCAGAGACTAGACTGGACCAATGGGACGTCCCTGTCCAACACAGGTTCTGATCATTTACTGGCTGCGTAGCTGCCCCTCAGTACCACTATAGGCATTTTTCCACCTGTGTGTAAATCTTTTTCATGCTATAAATACGAGCTAAATACTGTCTTTGATTTTTAGGTGACCAACATTTCTATCATGTGATTTAATTATTATTTATTTTAAAATCATATACTGTGAAGTTGGCAGCACCAAGGTGATCCCAGGAGAGAGTGGAAAGAAGCACAAAACAAGATAGACTGACGGCCCTGCCCCACATCCTTCAACCTTGCCTCACTGAGCCTCCCTTGCAGTTGCAGGAACCAAATTTAAAGTCCTGGACTGCACTGACAGAGCATATCAGGAGATGGATGCTCAAAGCAGGCAGTTACTTTGGCTCTTCTGGTGCTGCAGGCTGTGGTGTGGGTGGGTGCCACGGCCTGGATTGTTGCTAGCGCCGAGCCGCTCACGTCGCTGTCTGACGCAGCGTGGAGCGCGGCGGTTTTGCAGTGGAGGCCTCTGGAGATGAGCCCCACGCTCTGCAGGGAACTTATCCTCTTCACAGGAGCTTGGTGAAAGAGACTCTCCCTGACATTCTTACTACCCTTGCTCTGAAGTTGGATGATCCTCAAAGCAGAGGATCAAACCACAAGAGTCCTTCCCTAGTTCATTGAACCCTGACCCCAAATTTTGATGGTTTGGATGTGATCATTAGCGGTAATTTCAAACTATGGACTCCTTTAACATCAGACTGCCCCAGAGTGGTGTCCAGATAAATGAAAAACCCTTACTCTGCTTGTAATTCTTCCCAGCTAATAGGTCCTTCCCCTCCTTGTTACCATTCTTCTTCTATGCCCCACCTCGCAATGGACCATGTTTTCCTTTCTCTGGGTGCCCCTCTCCCCCACCTTATTGCCCTGGGAATTATTCAGCATTTTGCAGGGCAGATCTCCTGGAAACACAGGACTCCTTGTTTGCAGAAGTCAATCATCTTGATCTTGAGGCCCAGTCAGGTTAACTATCAGGTTCAAACGTTTCTTCCAACCTGAGGGGATCTTCTGAGAGACAAAAGGCTCCTGCTGGCAAAACAAAGGCTGTTAAATCAGCTTAGGAGCAGCTTGTTTTCCTTAGTTTGATGGGAAACCGTAAACAGCAGCTCAGTGCCTTCAGGAACCTCTTGCCACCTAGACTGTTTGAGAGCTGGCTTTTTGGGGATGAAAACTCCGGTAATGTGACCTGGTATTCCCAGGGTGCAAAACCAGGTACCCCAGAGGATGCACTAAAAGCCAGAAGGTGCTGTTTGGTGGAAGTTTTTCCCTTCCCAGCACTTCTGTAAACTCAAGGCATAAGCGTAGGAAGGTCCCAGCTTGACCCTGAGGTGAGCAGAATTGTTCCACCCACCGGGCACAGCACTGGTCCCTGGCTCCTGTCCCACACTGCCCATGTTTTCAGTGTCACTTTCTCCACAACTCCCATCTTTCCTTTCTGATGTGTGGGACCCTCGGTGGGAAAAGCTAATAACACACATTGTTGAGTAAGGCCCAGCCCTGCTGAAAGGCACTGAGCACAGCTGGCAGCACCGCAGCCCTCCCTGCTGCATTGCCTGCTGGGAGACGAGTGTCTGACACATCCAAGGTGCTGATGCTCTGGCTTTCTCTGGAGAAGTACCGCTGAATATGGCAAGCCTGAGGGACCGCAGAGGTACTGTCCTGGCTGGACAGGTGGGATGCTCCATCCCCCACACTGTGCTGCATGAGAAACATACCCAGCTCTCCCCATCACCTCCAGCCTCATTTTAAGAAGCTGGGCATCCCAGTTGCACTCCTTTGAAAAAGGGTGCTTCAGATCTCCCGAGAAAGTGACTTCCCTCCTGCCAGAAAGATGCACTTTGAGCACTCTCAGTCCCTGCCAGAGACAGCCCTGTTCTTGGGTTCCCTCCCTCTCTGCTGCGACTCTGAGTATACGGCAAGCGGGGCCATTTGCCAATGTTTGTGTCTCGACAAACAGTCTGTCAGCATTTTGGTGTATGGCTTCATCTGGGATCAGCTCTGCGTTCTCTCCCCATTAAATGGCAGAGCAGTGTGCAAACACCCCGGCATCCAACCATCTGGGGCACGCTCGGGGCCAACTGCTGATCTCCCAGGAGCATGTGTCAGGCGCCCTCTCGCACCAAGGCAAGAGACGACTGTGGGATTAGAGCCCTCAGTGTCACTGCCTGCACAGGTAGCCAACCCCCATCCTGCCCATGACGTTTTCCTCTGCCACCAGTCACTTCTCCCACTAGGTCTGTCTACCTGGATCCCCGTGCTCCAGCCTGGCTCACGAAGGACCTGGCACGAGGAAGCTGCCATAGGCAGCAGTTCTGAACCAAACAGACTATGGAATGGTAGCAGAGACCAATGGAAACCTCCCCTGGCTGCTGACAACCCACAAGCCCCCCACTCCCACTAGCACGATACAAGCTTTCATGGCCTTTATGTGTGGGGCTACTGAGCACTCACCTCCCTCCCAGCCTCACCGGGCAACTGTGGCCTGGGAGTTTGGGAACAGGGCAGATTTCTCCTAAGAGTGCACCCTGGCAGGGCACAGTCTTGCTTGCACCAACGCTATTCAAGCTCAGTGGTAAGACACCTCAGATACATAGATTCTGCCCAGACTCAAAGGCTCTGGAGTTGGTTTCTGGCCCAGAGAGCTGGGATTTAGGTACCTTTAACTTCAGCCTGACCTTTGCCATGTCCCTCAGCCTCAGCAGTTTGCACCAAGAGCGGAATCTGGCTTTTTGCTCAGGGTCATATTCTGGCTCATTGTGGCTATTACAGGAGAAGAGCAAACTGGTAGAGTAGTTGTGTGGGATGTGATGCATCCCACCTGGCATCAGCTAGAGGAGACACCAGCCCCTTACAGCAGCCAAGGGTCTCCCGAGTGAGCCCAGTGGACCCAAAGTCAGTACATCCATTCACACCAGAGCTGAGTTTGTCCCCAGTGAGCTCGTAGCATATTCTCCTGCCTTTCCTAGAGCACTAGTTCCTCGGTGCTGGTCTGGGAAGACTTCAAATGGTACCAAGATGGTCACCTCCAAGAAGATTTCCACATCCCTGTTGGACACTGGGAAGACATGTGGGTTCCCCTAGACCCATCTCCTCCATCCAGCACCTAGCACAGACAGGGCCTGGTCCCTGTTCCTTAGCACAAAATGAGAACACTAGCTAGGGCCAGTAATGGAGCTGGTGATTGATTTTACATCTCTGAACCTCCTCTTGCTTGGAGGAGACTGACTCTGGCTCACCATGGAGTGAAGCAATTTGAAGATGCAAGGACAGGTGATACTCAAAATGTCACTCAGGTGGTACTCAGTGGATAAGTCACCCTTTGCAAGGCAGATTTGAAAGCTTCTTTCTTCTATAGCCTCTCCTCTGGAGTTTAGGGAAGTGATCAGCCCCAGGCATTGATGCCATGAACATCACAGAAGGTAGCACTGCTGGCAGACCAGCCAAGCTCAACAGTCCCACCCCATCTGGGCTGTGAAGTCTTCCAAGATGCGTTCAGCAAGGCTTGGACAGGCTGCTGCCTCCACATAAAGCTGGAGATGGAGCAAGTGACCTTCAGAGGAGTATGTGAGTAGAAACTCATGGCCACAGACTGCAGTGGGACGTATCTACATTGTGGCTTACACCATGGATTTGTAGGTAATGTTGCTTGAAATCTGGTGTGATCATGACCAGGCCTGTACTGGGTCTCAGTGGCTGAGCTGAGCTGCAGATGCATTGGTCACACAGACACTGCTGAAAGCAAAACATCCACCTCCCTGCTGGACAGGCCCCAGACTCATAGTTGGTATTGTGGGGCATGATCTCAACCTGGAGGCAGGCCTAGGTTCCATTCTGGTGGTATTGCTGCCGATGTGTTCGTATACGAGCTCTATTTCTTTCAAAAATTACAAATTATTGTTTCCTGAGGATACAAGGACAAGAACAATCAACATCACCACAAAGAGGGACCATCAAGAACTGCAGGTAACAAACATGTAACTGGTCAAGGATCGGGGTTAGAGCAATTTCACATACCTACCACTGAAGGAAATATATGTTGCACCGATGATTATCCTTAAACTACAGCAGAAAACATGATCAAAACAGAAGTAAACACAGAGCCAGAGCAAGCAGAGTGACCATGACTAGCACCTCATCACAGAAGCTTGATCTGCTTTTCCTACCTACCCCAGCCCCAAGCTGAGCACTTAACTGGGAAGTCAGAGCCTGACTCCACAAGGCAGCTCGTGCCAAACCAGCCTCCATGACTTGCCTCTGTGTCTGCTGCTCTTCAGAAGGCTCAGAGCATCCCTAAAAATCCAGTTCCTGGGGTTCACCAGGACTAGCAGCCCAGCAAATGGGTCATGCCCAGCACATGCCGAGTCCCAGAGTGGGTAGGCAGCACCTCAAGGATTCACGGAGACCAGGGCTGGTACTGGGATGCATGGAGCAAGAGCTGCCTGTCCCCCAGGGTGGGCTGGCTGGGACCTGCTGTGAGAGTGCTGTGCTCTGGGCTGGGACCTGGCTGCATCAGGTCCCCGCAGTGCACACGGAGGCTGCGCGCTCATGCTCGGGCATTCATCAACACGACAGCTGGATCACAGCGGTGCTTTGGGGGCGAAAGAGCACAGAGGTGTAATGTGTTCCTGGGGGATGCAGGTAGCCAGGGCCTTTTCTACCCCCTGTGCAGGGTGGGAGGGGCAGGAGTGAGGTCTCGGTGTGTGTCGGGGGGAGAGGAGCTTCGTGAGGATAAATCAGTTTGGGATTAGAAGGTGGCACTGGCAACCTGCCACGTGACCGCCTGGCTTACACAGCCAGAGCCCCCGCTGTCAGCCTGGTGGCAGCAATTAAATGAGGTATCGATTGAGGAATTGTTGTCTGCAGGGTTTAAAGATAAGATCGATGGAGACCAAAAGGTTTAGGCTCCGTTTACTAATTAGTCAAGCACCCTTGGGAAAGAAACCTTTGGAGACACAGAAAGCCGAGCTGTGTAGGGGCAGCACTGCCAACGTGCTGGGGTTAACCCTCCCTGGCATCCAGTCTGCCCGGCTCCCGGCTCGCTGGTGCCAAAGGGTGGACAGGCCCCGGCGTGACCGTGCCAGGGATTTAAATCAGCGAGGAGGCGATGGGCTGGGGAGGCAAGGGGGAGCAGGGTGGAGGGATCAGTCTGCGCTTGGGCGCTGAGCTGCTTTGCTCCCGGGGCGGGGATGTGGGAAAGAGAGGCTGTGCATGTCTCTGTGCGTGGGGAGGAGTAAACTGAGAGGAGAGCCACTCCCTTTGCATTGCAAATTGTTTTGGGGGTGAATTGATCCGTTTCTTAGGCTCTGGCATTAGTTACAGCCTGAACACATTTCTCTTCCCCCTGCTTCTTGTGCAGCAAGCCCAGAGACACAAAGGAGACAAATGTGGCACAGAATTTTTGTGGCTTATGTGTTGATTCTGCTTACGTTCCACGGAGCTAAATCGAGGGAGAGCAAAGCGATGGCTTTATGTCCTCTCTGCTTTGTTCCCTCTCTTCCAGATGATGTCCAGGACATGGTAAAATGGGGACAAGCAGGCAATGGCCTTGCCTGGATGTGGTTTGGGCAGCCCTTGAAACTGTCTCCTTCCTTGCTGTTGTGGGCGGGGGCATCTGCGGATTCAAAACAGTCACTTTTAAACCAGTTGGGGAGCTGGGCTAGATCAAGTCTCCCAGGGGACGTCTCAGTGTCAGCTCCGCATTAGGAAGAGGCGTCGATGTGACTCCCCCTTCCTGGGACAGCTGGAGAATTCCTCTTTTCATCTCAACTTACTAGGAAAATTCAAGCCCGGCAAACAGAGGAGGGTCAGGATCTGTTGCAATGGGTCCTGTGACCCACAGCCAGCCTGGGGGCAGCGCTCCGTGGCCGCCACAGCGCCACAGCCGTGGGTCATACATCGCCTCAGACCCACTCCCTGCCATGTGACAGGACATGCCAGAGCGCTGTCAGCCGCATGACCTAACAGCAGCCCCGGGGGAAACATCCCCTGGTTTGCATTCACTGCACGGGTCAGTCGTCCTGGTGCCTCCCAAAACATGGCAGAGAGGAGCGAGGCCCAGTGATCGAAGTCGCTGACACCGCCAATGCTGCCAACGCTGAGAGGTCCTGTTGGAAACCTTGTCCTTCAGCTGGGACGGTCCCTCCCTCTGCGCCCAGCTTGGCGACGGCTGTTGGCAACTGCAACCTGACCCAGGCTGCCATAAAATGCATCAGGACTGAGAGAGCAGCTTGAGTAGGCTGAGAAACAGGAGTCACTAGGAGACCAAACGTGCCTCCAGGGGTGGTGGGGATGAAAGGGAGGGATGGAAGAGAAAACAGAGATCAAGGACACTGTGACGCCGTGTGGTTGTTCCAGGGTGTCTCATGCTTTCGCAGCAGGGCTAGGCAGATTTATAGCTTTGTCTTGAGGGTCTGGAGCCAGCCTCCAGTTATTTCACATTTAGGAGGCAGTTTTCTTTGCCTTTCCTCTTTCTCTGGCTTGTAAAGCTTCATGCCCCGTGCTGGACCGGACCCATATCCTTGTTCTCTGTGTAGAGCATCAGTGCCTGGGACAGATACTGCATCTCTGCCAGCGCAGGACAGAGTCTAAGGGATCATTGTTCTCCTGCTGCTGTTACACAGCTCCGTGCCACTGCATTGACCAGAAACCACGAATTTAACAGTCCTTCTCTACGGGAGATATGGACCAGGCAGTTGGAACAGGGCTGCTAAAGCCAGAATGTTTTTCCCATGTGGATTTCACTTTCCTTTTTCTTCCCCAGCAGTCAGGCTGACTGCCCTGCCCATGGCCACCTGTCTCTGCTAAGAGGGAACAGGAGACCCTGTGATTTCTGCAGGCTGCAGATCCAGTGAGCCTCCCCTAGACTCTCCACTCCAAAAGTCATTCCAGCCCATGCCACCTCCCACACATGGCTGTGATGGACAAGCAATGCAAGAGACGTCTCCCTGTCTGTCTTTCCAGGCCAGCACGGCTCAGACAGCACATCCAGCATCCTGGCTCATGATGTGACTCCGCATGTTGGGCAGATCAGAGTGCTCTTTCCTAAATGTTTCCTGGAGAAGTTGCGAGATTGCCCCATCTGACCCACTTGTCTCCCAGGTTGCTTGCCTTCCAGCATCTGCCTCTGCCAGGAGGGAGGTTGGTGAGTGGCTGATGATGGCTACCCTGGTGCCACCCTGACCCCATAAGCAGTTCTGGGGGAACCAGAGCCATCTTCCAGGCCTATTGGTCCTGATAAGTCACTGCATATACCCTCAAGGGAAATCCATCTGCAGGGAGATAGAAAAGGCTCCAGAAGTCAAAGTGATCCTGATCACCCCAACTGATCTATAGAATCAGAGGTGCCCAGATTGTGCCTGCTATAATATTTTGCTTTCCACTTGACATCATGCTGATATCTTCCCTTATCAGGGCCATGCTGTGGTTTAATGCCCAGCCAGGAAAAGAAATCTGAGTTCCCTGCATGTTCCTAGAGGTTGGATGCTGCTCACAGACAAGAAAGCTTGATCTGTACAGATCTCCAGGAGCCACAGAGGCATTTATTTCCTACTTGTCTGCTCTGGGGGAAGAAATTGAATCTGTGCAAGCCAGGGCATAAGTGTTTGCCTGCACACAAGAAAGCTTAGTTCTTGCAAGGTGAGCAGAAGCAGAAGGTTGGGTCTGTGCAGGTGTGGACTGTTTCTCTGCCTTCTTTCTCTCCTGGCATCTTTGGAGGGATGAGGCACAGGATGGGTGCAGGAGGATACCAGGATGCCAGAGTGTGCAGGAGGCACCCTTGCCTCCACAGGTCACCGTGACCAAGAAGACAGCAGAACTATTCACACCTCTCCCTCATTTTCCTTGTGACGTTCACAGCTTCAGCTGTGGCAGAGAGAACAAAGAGCAGGTGTTGGGAGATCTGTTCACAGCTCCCCACTGGGGTTACTGTGGAGCAACAGGGAGCAGGAGTAGGATTGAACCCTAGCTTGTGCCAAGAGCAGCAGCACAGTACCTTCCTAGGCCTCCTCACATGCATAATCTCAGTGTGGTCATTACTCTTTAGCAGCGACACGCCTGTCTACAGGCAAATAAATAACCCCAGGAGCACGCAGGAGTTTTCTTGTCCCTGTGCAGGAAATCTCTGTCTTTTAGGCTCAAACAAGATCTTACCAGTGTATGGAAGTACCTGAAGAGAGGTTGCAAAGAAGATGCAGCCCATCTCTTTCCAGTGGTGCCCAGTGACAGGACAAGAGGCAATGGACACAAACTGACAGACAGGAGATTCCCTCTGAACATCAGGAAACACTTTTTTCACTGTGAGGGTGACTGAGCACTGCCACAGCTTGCCCAGTAAGGTGGTGGAGTCAACCATCCCTGGAGATATTCAAAAGCCACCTGTACATGGTCCTGGTCAGCTTGCTCTGGGTGGTCCTGCTTGGGCAGGGGAGCTGGACAAGATGACCTTCAGAGTTCCCTGCCAACCTGAGCCAGTCTGTGATACTGTGATCTTGCCGGAGGCTGCATTTCCAGTCTCTGGTTCTTCTTTCCATGTCAAAGCCATAGTTTCTTCTAGCTCCCTCCTACGGACTTATCCAGCTCAGTGGCTGTCAAAAATGCCGAACAGGTGTGCATTCATTCCTAGTGGTGTGGGGTCAGGCAGACACGGTTCACTCTCACACACGTTTGCCTCCTGAGCTGCAGCCCTGGGAAAGTAGCAGCTTCCGTGTGAGGTCCAGAGCCTTTACACGCAGGAAATTTTACCTGCTGTCTCCATGCCAGGAGGAACATGCAAGCTGGGAGCTCCCACATAGTCCACGAGCTGGCCTCAGCCCCTCCAGCACCAGTGTTGATGTGGGCCTGGCCAGGGACATCTCAGAGATGCACTCTGTGCAGAAAGCAGGTCCGCCCCAAGGAGCGCATCCCACACTGGGCTGTTCCTGCTGCCTGGGCTTCCTCCCAGCCAGGCTTCCTTCCTCAGATCCAGGTCACTGCCTCTTGCCCTCCCATCGTCAGAGATGGTGAATAATTCACTCCTTTCATTTATGTCATTACCTTGAAGGTATTTATAGTGCGTGATCAGCGTCCCTAGAGAATTCCCTCTCCTGAACTCCATAAATTGCGTTGTCTCAGCCTCTCCTCCCCACCTGCCTGTGCTAATTGCTGCATTGCGTTTGCTGACCTCTTGCGTTTTGTTTGGTTTCTTCTGTCCTTAGACTTTGGGGTCAAACGCTTTCACCACTTCTCTCCAGGCTCTCCACTGGGGCCCCACATCTTTGTGGGCAACCCGATCCACAGGTAATAGGGACACAGCAGGCGTTGTGAGACTGCAGGGTCATCTCTCTGCTTCAGGGCATTAAATATGTTCTTGCTCATGAGCAGATCCCACATGGAGGAGAGGCTCAGGCAGAACAGGAGGACATGTTTCTTTGCAAAGCAAGGGCAGCCAGAGCATGTGGTGAGCTGATGATACCTATGCAAAGTCTGGATGGGTCATTGATAACTCCAGATCTGCCATTACAAGTTCTGGGGACAGGAGAGACCTAAGCTGATATATGGCTTATCATGAGGATAGATTTCTCCCAGTAGTTTCTCATTAGAGCCATGCTACAGTACAGGGCCATGCACTCTAGAGGTGCCTCATCTTCCAGTAGGAACCATCCATACTTCATGCCTATGGCAGAACTCACTCAGAAACAGTAACTTGGTGTCCCAAACTCTCACAGTTGCTACTAGAGCTGTTCTGGAAAAACATGTAGCTTTGAGCCATCCCCCATGACTCAAGAAACACCATGGCAATGCAAAGCACCTCTTGTAGTAATCCAAGCTGGTGGTATGTCCCTGGGCTAGACAGCCCATAGGACACTGTACGATGAGAAACAGGAGACAAAGGTACCAGGCATGTAGAGTGGGCCTGTTTTCCTCAGTGATGCAGTTAGTTCTTGTCAGTTCTGTTAAATCTTCATTTCTGTATCCTTGACTCTTATCACCGCCGGCCTCTCACAGTGAGGAGCTCAATGGATCAGACTTTCAGGAAACAGTCTGCTCCTCCCCAGCTCAATGTTAATGTGGTTACTTTCAGAGTTGCTCAGGATCACTTCAACCCTCCCATGAGCTCATAAGCTGAGCTGTGCCGAGGCTGGCAAGTATGAGCACTGCTGGTGGGGCAGGATCCAAAGCTGGCCTCAAATAGACTCCTAGTGGGGCAGTTGCTAGTCCCCACAGGATCTCTGAGGCAGTCACGGTGTCTTGAGTAAAGGCTCCATTACCCCCAGAGCTGCTGAAACTGGAGAGGAGCTTTGCCACAGCGTCCTGACAGTGGACAGGGCGTAAATCAGAGGAAGACAGGGCTGGAGCACGTCAGGAAGGACACAACTGCTCAGACCCACAGCACAGGCTGAACTCCAGCCTCCCTCTGCTCGCGCCAGCTGGATGGGCACCCTGGGAAGCTGGTCTTCTGGTGACTGTGAACAAAAACAACTCCCGTCCAGCACTTCCATGTTCCCTTCTCAGGGGCATCAACTATCCCGCTGCAGAGAGCAGGGAGCACCACCAACCGTTTGCAGCTCGTCCCAGACCCAGACTAGGTGGCCTGCCCTGCTGTGCAAGGCTTTGCAGAGACCAGGGACGCAGGCAGACAGACTGTGCTTCTGTGTAGATGCTAAACTAGACCAGTATATGGTGCTGTAGGTCCATGGTATAGCTTGCAACACATCATACTGACCTGAGCTACAGGAATTACTAGAACACCAGGGAAGCTTGTGACGGTTGTCTCCAATTTTGCTTGTTGTTGGGAGGAAAGATGTTTAAATCCTAAAAAGTCCTGCCTGCAAGCCCTACTAAGCAGAGGATGAAATGTGGCTGGTGTATTTCTGCAGTAATGCTGCTGTGCTCGAGAGCCCATCCTGACTGGACTGTGCGTCTCCAGGCTGCATATCGGTTAGGGGACTGGCAATGGGAAGCCGGAGTGCCCAGCCTGTGCCTGGCTGCCCAAACTGTGGGAGATGTTGTGGGCACAGCCCAGTGGGAGAGGAGATGGATGCAGTGAGAAATCTCACTTCCCATGAGGGACTGCGCAACATTTCCTGGCTGTTTCCAGTTTTAGAGGATTCCTTCCCAAGGAGAAAAAGGAAGAGTCCCATTTTCCCAGGGACAGCATGCACTGTTTGCCTCATCCCATGAATCTACTGAAAAGGAGTTTTGCTGAGCAGTTGTCAGCTAGTCACACCCAGAGGACCACTGTGCCCTCGCTATCGTGGGGAAGCCCAGCCATTGGCCCTACTTTCAGCCACAGCGATGGGCAAATGCCCAAGGACACAGCATCTTTGCCTCTGGAGCATTGGAGAAGCCTGTGTGCCTTGGGGACCATGATGGCTCCGAGGTGGCTGAGGGAAAGGACCAGCTGCTGGAGATAGTAATGAGACTTGGCTCCACACGCCCAGAGTTCTATGGCCAGCGTGAAAGAAGGTGCCAAGAAGTGGAGCCCTTGCCCAGGTTGGGTCCTTGGAGTACGGCCAGGTATTGCATGCACTCCCTCATCCCTCAAGAACTTCCCAGGGCAGGGGGGTGCCGGTGCCTGCCAGAGCCACCCCTCACAGCTCACTCATGCTGAGTGAGGGTCCCTCCACAGGCAAGGATCTCTCACCAGCCCCGGACCAACCCAAGGTGTCTGCAGAGCACAAGGCCACTCAAGCCTCCCTCCTTTCCTTCTTCCCTCCCATGATCTGCTGGCTTCCCAGCTCACAGTCTTTCCTCCCAGTACCAAAGGGCACTGATGTGAGATTAACCCCATTGTTGCGGTTTAGGATCAGGGCAACCCTAAAACGTGTAACAGACGTTCTCTGTTAACCCCCCCCTCCCTCCCCAAAGGGGAAGAGAAAAGGAATAAGGGAGAGAGACTTATCAATTAGAAAAGGAAACTAGAACAGCTTTAATAAAAAGGAAAATAGTAAGAAGAATAAAATGGAATATTTACAAATATATACAAGACCAGTATCGAACCCATACCCACCCTGATGGCAAGTAAGTCACCGTCACCACTGATGTCATGGAGTAGCCACCGGGAAAGTCCCAGATAGGGCTTTCTGCAGCCTCACTGTTTTCACAGCCCTCCAGGAGGGAAGAGTGCAGGGGGTGGGTGATGCGTGGGGGTCAAACTCTTCCAGTGAGTACAGACATGGGCAGCATTGGGGTGACACCCTGGACTGCCAGGACATATCTAGACTCCCTCTGCTCTTTGCTGTCTCCTCTTCAGAAGCCCTCTCTTTGATGCTCTGGTCCCAGATCTGCTCCCTGGGCTTGGGATTGTTGCCCTCTTCATGGCTGGAAGCGGTGGCTTCTCTGTGGGACAGGCTGTTCCCTGCTCCCTGGGCAGAGGGTGCACCAGAACTGATCGAAGGCCCGGCAGCTCAGCTCCCTTGGATGCTCTGCAGCGTGCAGACTGATTTCAGGCTGTGACTGGAGCCTTCGGCACTTCCCATCGACGGTGCAAATGCCACGGTTAACGTTGTCCTTTGTGTTTCTCAAGGCAGGAAGAGCTATGTGTACAAATAATTAAAGGGAAGAATCGGCATGATTAGGGCAGACGATTATTGTCAAATTATGATTTATCTCAGAAGAAAATTAGTACCCCCCTTCCCCAAAGGGCTCAGCCTAGCACGGTGAATGGGCACTGTTTTTTTGATTAATAGATGCCTTTAGAAGGTCACCTACATCCATTGCAGATTAACTCAGTGGGAAAAGTTCTTTCAGTAATTCAAGCTGTTGTTCTCACAAGCTGTCAGCTAGCTGCGAATCGGGAAGGTCCATCCGTTACAGGGCTGCTGGGTTGGAGGGGATCTTTCTTTCCTCCGGACACATAGGCGTGATATATGATGCACAGAGACATGGATGACCGAGAAAACGAGCTGTGGAAAGAAAACAAAAACAGCAGTAAAGGGAAGCGAGGGAGCTGAGTGGGCAGAGAGCTGGCCCAGGCATCGTGGGGCCTGGGACTGAAGAGGCAGAGCTCAGCCTGAGGCTGGTGCTGGAGCAATAGTCCTAGATCTGATCTGCTCAGTGTGGTGAAGGAAGGATTTAGATGGGCTCCTTTTGCAACTGTCATGAGCTCCTACTGCTGTGGAGGCAGTAACTCACCTTTTCAGTTTAGATACCATGCCTGTACTTAGACATGTCCATGGAGGTGCTGGGCAGGTAGAGCTGAGTCCCGCAGGATCTAACAGTTTCCTGTGCATTTCTGGCAAAGATCCCTCAGCCTTGTGACTTGACTCTTCCACACTGTTGACACCTCCCAGTTGGCTGCTGAAGAGGAGCGACCATACCAAGGTCTAACTGCCACTCAGGCATCTTCTTGGGGAAGGCAGGAGCTGGTGATGGCAAAGTGAAAACAGGACCAGCAGGGCTGGAATGAGGAGAGACTGGGACTCACACCACTGCGAAGACTTGTACAATAGCATCAGTCCACAAACTTAGGAGCAGTGTCAGAACTTCTCATACCAATACAAGCTGCTCTTCCTACACACAGTGGTCACACGATGGGACCACTCCTCTCTTCATGTGCCTGTCCCTATGTGGAAACAAGCAAGTGAGCTCACTGAGGTGACATTCATGTAGTGAGGTTGTGCCCTCAGGTTCCGAATGCAGACCAAGGCCCAACATCTCTAATTGTGCTGAGAATGATGTGATGATGGCTTGTCTCCTGCTGTCATGCTGGGTGTACAGTCACTCATTTTTAGCCTGCACGCATTCAAGACAAAAGGAGAGACAGGAGAGCCCAGGTATGCTGCCTGTTAAAGGGGATAACAGAGATGAACACTCTGTTCCTTGATAAATAACCACAATGATTATATTCAGGTGGGTTTTTTTCACAAATAAATGGTATTTCAGCACAGTCATCAAAAATTCCCACTAACAAACGTTTCTTTTGCATCCATCTAAACTTTATCATAAATCTATGCACTAGGCATTAGTAATATTTTCAGCAACAGATTGGTTAACTAGAACATAGCTTGGTGGTCTCTAAACACTAAGGGGCTCTCCACTGATTTATCGCTTACTGAAATCTGCACAGATTTATATACGTACCATATTCCTTGTTATATACGTACCCCTCCTTTACCCAGGCTTTCTCCAGCAGATCCATCATGGTGGTGTCAATGGCTGCATGTTGCCAAATCTGCAATAAAGGCTTTGCTGGCATGGTACGATGCTGGTGTTATTTTGATAAATGAGTTTTAAGGCCAGAAGGAACTGTTAGGTCATTTTTAGTGACAGAGACCAAAGGCTCTTATCCAGTTGACCTAGACAAGGTCCAGTAACACGAAGAGACCCAAGGTTTCCCTTCCAGAAAAGCCTTCTGTTTGAGACATCAAGACATTGCTGGTTTGGCTGATTTTAGTGCAAGGCTTTGGATATTTGGGAGGCTTAGGGGTATGTGACAGTCTTGCTTTGATATATTTGTATTTCAGTTAGTTTATGACTTACTGAGAAGATCTTACGCCTGTGGGCAACACTCTTCATAGGGCTTCAGGCTGCAGCAGAAATAAAATCATCTCCTGACACGGTTTTCTAAAGCTGTCTACATCTAGATTTTGAGGGATTTGCCGCAGAGTGCATCTTCTCTGGAACCCAGAGGTAACGCTGGAGTTGGTCCTTGTGTCCATCGCACTCTAACAATGGGGGGCAATGAAATGGAAGCGGAAAGAGAAGCAGGACAGAGCCGTATCACAACAAGGGCCAGTTTGCCCTGTATAGCCAGACTCCTTGCACTGGACTTCCACAAGAGCATCAGTCATCCTGAGGCTTAAGGAAGCCTGTGACACGGACGGAGACAGAGACTCCTGCCTTCAGCACATCCTGCAGTCTGATTTTATCTTTGTGTGGAAAGGAGACTCTTGAGCTGCTGAGAGATGAGGCTTTAGACAGTGGCTGCCCTGAGAGCTGAGCACCAGCTGGAAGGGACACTCTTTGACATGGGCATGACATCCTAAAGACTCTGTGTCTCTAGCGGCAGGAAGAAGAGGCAACTGGAAGACAGACCAGGTTGAGTATTTTATTTTTGCCCCTTTAATATCGTTTGATCCCTTAGTAGGTGCTGGGAGGACCTGCTGGTGTACCGCTACACCCAGCTCTGGTGGGGAGGCATCTGCTAGTGTGTGTACCATTACAGTGATCACGGGCGTGATTGACTGGCTGTCTAATGGGTTGTTACAGCACTGCAGAGTTTGTCTTGCTCTACAGGTTAACTCTGAGGAGCTGGGGAGATGAAGCAACACTCCTCTAAGTTGGGCTGTGCGTTGGGAGTCTCAAGAAGGGTGCCAAAACACCACCTTACCCTTTGCAAAAATTTCTTTTATGGACTTTCACAAGGGAGGCCCCAAACAAAGGGATGAGATGCCAAGAGTCAAAAGGGAGTTTTCAAGTGGGTTGGTTGTGGGGGATTTTTTCTTTCTTTAAATGACCTGAGATGTTCAAGGCAGGCATAGCTGCTCCTGGAGGTTGTGTAGGTGCAGCTATTCCCAGCCCTTGCCTTGCTGTCTTTTGCGTCCTGCAAGGAAGCCAATGATTTGGGGCCTTTGCAGCCCTGCGTGTGACATTAGGGGCTCAGTGTCACGACTCTGCGGAGGCCCCGTACTGGTTTACACCCCCTGCAGATCTGCTCCTACTAGTTGTAACTACAGATGTTCCTCACCAGGTACATAGATCTGCTACCCCAGGTATTTGATAGGAATCATGAACGCTTGCTCCCTATTTCTAATGTGCACACATCCTACACAGATTCATGGATGACACCAACACAAGTGCTCCTGGGCTGGGTGTCTGTGCCCTTGGCTACAGAATCAGCTCTCCTCTCGGTAGATGTATTGTCTCAGTGTACCCGGCACATGACATCAGTTTCTGTGCTAACCCACTGCATGATGTCTTCAAGGGCAGCAGTGTGGATCTTTTCTTCCCTTTCCAAGTCTTCGTGTGAGTCCCACCACACAGCAGAGCCAACCTGGGAGCCACAAGCTGGTTCATCCTTTGCCCCAGGCGATGTCACCAAACTGACAAACCAGGCTGGGCGAGGAATGGGTGATCTCCTCTGTGATGGGACGGACTTGGATGCTGGAGGACAGAGGAGGTTTGGCTGCAGGATCACTTTAGAAGAGCAGTCCCCTGAGCTCCCTCCAGGAGCGTGCAGCTGAGAGCAGCCCTCCCGGGAGGAAGGCAGGAGGGATGATGGAGGATCCTGCACTGAGCCTGGAAGCAGCGTGCCTCCGGATGGCTTCTGGAAGGACACAGAGGACCACGCAGCTCCTGCTGTCGTTGCCATGTGTGGCAGGAGCACACTTGCCGTTTGTTCTGGCTTTCAAAACAGCAGGCTTTTGATTCCCTTGGTAGAGCTCATCTGCGTTTCTTCCTAGCCTCCTCCTTTCTCTGTGCCAACCACGTGCCCCCCAGCCCGTGGGCTCTGCTGTCATTGTTGGCTGCTGGTTCCACTGGCCTCAGCTTATTGCATCTGTTTTGATTTGCTAGGTCTCGCATTCAGCCATCCGTTCAGCTTTTATTGTACGTTTCTAAGCGTCAGCTCCGGGTGGTCATCGTCGGCTCCTTTCTCTCAAGCCTGTGCACCAGCTGCATATTAATTGCTCTCCTTTCTCCTCTCACTTTCTCCCTCCCCGTCTCGCCGCATGACATTTACGGTTTGCAAACTTTGTGTGAACACATTGCAATCCAAGCCCGGTGAAGGTGTGAGGAGGGCTTGGCACATCACCTCTCACAGGGAGACTGGGGAGTTGAGGATTACACCGGAGGCAAATCTGGCCTCTCTTCTGCAAATCTGTGCTGGAAAAGCCTTCCTCCAATCACTCAGTCCATATGTGGTCGGTGGTAGATTATTCACCATCAGTCCAGTCAAGTTTGTCCAGTCAAACTTCAGTGTCCAGAGTAATGGGGCTCTGACTCTTTCTGTGGCTGATCATTGCCACACCAAGTCAGCTCCACCTTCTAGACAGTCGCCCTGATACTAAGCCTGAGGTACCCTTTCCCTGATGCCCCTGTGGTACTGCCTAGTGCCAAACAGAATTTCACTTCTTAATATGAGCTGTTCTATTGAGGGGGAAAAAAAAAAATGTTGGTGCTCACACGCGTGAACAGGCTCCTTCCACCTGGCCTTGCGCCGCTCCTCTAGGCTACAGCACTTTGGAGACCAGGCTGTCTTGAATCATGAGCCTGCCCTGGCTCTGAGGTATTGTGTTGCTTAATGACTGATGATAATGTCTCTGTATGTAGGCTTGTAGCCTGGCTATCCATCTTCGAATTTCAAAATCTTTCCTCCCCAGCCATTACCTCCACCCCCGTAATCATTTCTGTTGCTCTTCTCTGAATTCCACCTCATCTGTCCATGTTTGAAGGCAGAGCACAATCAAACCAGCTGGTCTGGGAGCTGGGTTGGGGCTGAGGTCCAACAGGGGGTCCACCTCCACTCCTTGGCCCTGAGCTGGCCTGAGGTCAAGAAGGCTCATCAACTTGGGTGGATCTGGGCTGCTGTCCGACAGCCCATCCAGATGTGGTAACCTCAGCCGACCTGAGAAGAAAGGTATTTCTCCAAAGCTTTATGAGAACAGAGGCTATGGGCTAAGAAATGCTTCCAGCATTTAACCTGCCTTTGCCTCTGCGTGTTCACCTTCCCCCCCAAAAAATCATTGCTTGTAAGAGGCTCGGTGTTTTTCCAGGGTCTACCTGCTCACAGGAGCCTTTAGCAGAGGATGCTACACCTGAGCTCAGTCAGATAATGGCACAGTCTGCCCGACTGAGACGTGAAATAAAGCCTGCAAGAGAGCCGGTCTCTTAGGAGGTGTCTGGTCCAACTTCCTGCTTGGAACAGGGCTGTTGTCAGTCAGATGTGGCTTTGTTTGGCCAGGCCTTGAAAATCCTGCATCTCTGTGACCTGACCCAGGTCTGCACCACCCACCCTGGGAAGAAATTTTTTCTTACATTCGATCCGAACATTTAACCCGTAGCCACTGCCTCTTGTTATCTCCTCCACAACTATTGAGATCTTGAGGGTGGGTAAATCACTCTGGCCTGTGCTGTAGGGAGATAACTTTCTATCTTAAGGTGAAATAAAGCTGGACTAACTCCCCACCTTGTAAAGAAATGCCTCCTCCCACCCGTGTCTAACTGTGTCCGAGCCAGCTGGGATCTCAGCCCGAGCCAATACCTGCTGCTGCAGCCATGACTTCTATGGACCGTGGCATTGCTCATGTGGCAAGACAGGGCCTGGCAGCTCCTCTAAGCCCCACATTTTTCTTTGCCTGGAATAAGACTGGCACTTCTTCATCATAACAGGAGAGCCGTGGTATCCAAATCAAGCACAAGCTCTAGCGTTTGAAGTCTGAGCAATGAGCTTTCCTCGGCAGTGGGTGGGTTTTTATCATGGGGGTAGGGAATTCCTCATCTGTCCTTGATTTCATATGCAAGCAATTTCTATTCTGTGTCCTCACCTCTGTTCATTTGATGGATGTCAGTGGGATAAGTAGATGGCAATTAAAGTCACCGTTAGGGCAGTTGGTCAAAATACTTGATAGAAACTTATTTAAATAGGAAGACTGCCACTTTTTATTAAATAAGTGGAAGTTGGCATGAATTCAATGTGACATTTGCCACTTTCTGCAGAATTGTGAATATTCACTTTTTTTTAGAAACCATATTTAAACACAATGTTTTTGGTGGATGACAAATTTTGAACAGTTTTGAAGAGAGTTTCAGTAAAAATAGACAACATGTTAGCAAATGAAAATTAGGTCTTTTGCAAAGTTTCTGGGAGATCTTTGCTACATTAATGTGTTCATGGGCAACCATGTAAACCATTTTTTCAACTCAGGGAAATCGATTTGAAGAAGCTGCTGAACTCCCTGTGAACATCACTGAGAGAACCCCCAGTTCAACCCAACACCCCTGGACAGAGATGATCTTGTGCCAGCCAATAGGTGAGAAAGAGTGTGCATTTTCTCAGTCTCCCCAGCTCCAAATAATGACTACTAACACATGGCTTCAATTATGCAGCACAAAGAAGCTTCTTGCCAGCTTTTGCCATGGGCAAGGAGGCCCAGTGGGAGGGGGAATTTTGATGTGTGGTGCTATAAGCAAAGGGGACATGTCTGGAGACGTTTCTTCTGTCTGTACATGCTCGGCCCCAGATAGTAAGCTCCTCTCCTGCACCTCACTCCTCTCTCTGTGCTCTGAATGAAGGACTTTCGGCATTTACAGCTCCAGGAAGAGATGTATCTTAATGTCTCAACTTTAAAAACCAATTAGCTGTATCCATCAATGCCTCTTGAAATGTTTGGGGCAATGCCATTTGCAGAACCTTCCATCCTCAGTCCCAGCAGCATCGAAACTCTTCCAGGTGCAGGAAGAGATCTTGCTTAGCAGCTGCACTTAGTTTTGACAATTTCTTCTCAGACACAGGTAAACTGGACAGGACTCAAGTGGCCCTGCCAGGAACAGTCTGCTTAACACTGCCTGTTGGACCCTCTCCCGTTCAATGTTTGATCACATCTTATTTCTGCAGTCAGAGTATGACTCCTGACTGCCTGGTTCGTGGGGCTGTCAGGGCAGGGTTTTTTCGCTAGTTTTCTGATGCTCACAGTAAGATCCCAGTGAAACCTTTCTCCTGTGCACACACTGATGGGGTCACACGCAGACTGATACCTTGCCAAAACCTTCCTTTCCATCACTGTATGGTATAGTTCAGTGTAGGTGACACACTTGTGAATCAGTGACAACCAAACAAAGGACAGTGGCCACAAGTTGTGCTTGAGACAATTGATTGGAAAGTATATTCTCCATATGGGTGTTTTTTCCCCAGGACAGGTCACCAGAGAAGCGATGCTTTCAAGAAACAGTTAGAACAAACAACAGATGATCTGATGTAGCATTGGATATAGTCCAGTTCTAAGCAGGTTGGACTATAAATCCTCAGAGGTCTCTTTCCACTCACATTATTTTGTGTCTGTGATGGGTGTGCATGGAGAAGCCACTGGTTTCCCTTTCGTTCAGTATCAAAGTTTGAATGCATCCTTTTCCTTTACTGTCTCCTTGCCTTAGTTCACTCTCTGGAGTGAAGTATGCCCAAACAGCCATGTCAGGGACAGAAACAGGATGGGACAGCTCAGGAAGGCAAAGAAGGAGTAGTCCACCCCACATCCCACAAGGCCATGAGTTTCCCAGTGAGCTTCTCACACCCAATAGCTCATTACCTAAATCACAACTTGGTGTCTGAGCTCCCTTTACACCCAGAGAAACAGTCACTAGTGTTTTCTTCTGTCCAAGTCAAACTGATGTCTGAGGTGAGAGTCCCCCCTTCCTTATAAAGGAGATCTGATGAGTCACTTAAGCAACAAACTTTTAGTTTTCTAAAGTCAGGAGAGGGATCCACATGGTCAGGGCAGGAAGGCAAGGCTCCTCAGCTCTTGGGAAAGAACAAGGTGTGATCATTCTTTGACCATGACATTGCTTGCTGGAGAATGGGTTGATTTGGATGAGCAGATGATGGATACTTACTTCTCCCACCTTCCATGGGAACCCTGACTACGTCTTATCAAAGGCCAGCAGTTGTGGACAGCTTTTCAAATTCACCTTCCATCCAACAGTCCCTTTGTGGTGACCCATCTCCTCTACTGACAGTTTGAGGAGTCATTCTGCTCCCTGCTGACTTGTGTGTCCTTCTGGAGATTTCTGCAGCAAGATATGTCAATGGTGAGGTCCAGGTTTCCATAGAGGATAGCAGGAGATGAGAGAATACGGCAACTGTTTTATTTCTAGTGCACATTCCCCCTGTTGATAGGTAGAGTGTACTGATCCTCTGTGCTCAGAGTTCTATTTTGCTGAGATGCTGTAAAAAATGTTGTGAGAAAAGTCCAGTTCTACCTGGAAAGCAACCATATAAAAATTGCACCTTCTTACTCAACCCACCAGCTCACTGTGCATCAGTCTGAACTGATGTGGTAGGGACAGGAATCAAATCTTGCTGTTTTGCGTGACTCACAGCTCAGCAGAGCTGGGCTGGCTACAGGGGAGGGACCTGGGAGGATGCGTTTTCTAGTGAATCATCAAAAAGAGCAGCCTACCCTTAACACACGTGCAGACCCTGGTAAAGGATTGCTGCATGGACCAGCTGCATGGACCAGCTGCGTGGACCAGCTGCATGGACCAGCCAGACTCTTATGAGAACAGAAAAGTGAGTGGCACTTTTCACTTTTACACCCATCCTTCACCTCTTGCTTCCCTCTTGAATACGGAAGAGTGGTGGCAGGGGTGGATGTGGGCTGGGACACCCTAGGAAAGACTGGCTCTGTCTGGACAACTGGTGCACATAGGTCCATGAAGGCAAGTTTTCCTCCACTGCAGGTCCAACTCTCTTGTAGAGGAAAAGGAAAGTCCTTCTGCCCTGGAACTGCACAAAGCCTGATCCTTTCTTTGTCCAAACTGGGCAGTTAGGGAAGACTTTCTACCATGCTTTAAATTTTCTTGTATGGCAAGTGAGAGGTAATCACCATGGATTGGTCTTGCTCAGAAGACACAGCTCCCCTCTGGCAAAGTAACAACGGTTCTTCATGAGTGTGCCTGTTCTTTCCAGGCATCTGAGGTAGGGTACAAATTGGAACACAAGCTCTTTAGTAAGCTGTGGGGAAACATGGTCAGGTAGCATTCAGTTTCTCCTAGAACTATCTCTAAGTGACCTGAAGAAGGACTAGAAAGCCCTGTAATAGGACAAATATATGGTATCTAAGACTGTTCAGGTTACTTATTTTCAACTCTGTGTCCTAAGACAGCATCTGCAGGAAAATGGCATAACTAGACCTTTATAGAAGGACTATAGGGTGAAGGGCTGAGCAGGTGTTCTACGAAGCTGACTTTTATCCCAGAGAACCTTTAGTACTGGTGGTACAAGCAATGGAAAAAAATCTAAATCTCAATTTCCTACTGAGCTGACGGGCTGGAAAAACATCTGTTAGCTTTAGACTGCATGCATTTGATGTGGGATCCTTGCAAACAGAAAGTGGGAGGCACCTTGGGTGAGAGCAGCTGTGAGAGTTCACAGCTCTGAAGTGGCAAGAGAGTGGCAGGAGAGTGGCAAGAGAAAGACAATGGACTTGAGAGACATCTCCTATAGTGTCAGAGAGCCAGGAGGTGAGCTCCCAGGGGGTTAAGGGGGACAGAGACGAGGGCTGCTGACAGTTCCCTACAGAAATTATCTTAAGGATGCAGGTACAAATTCAGGCGAGGAAACACAGCAAATAACCAAAGCAGCTGACTCCTGAGCTCTTCAATGATCTGAAACTCAAGGAGGAAAAAAAAGCTGAATACCTACAGCTGAGTAATGGATAAAAGAATTGTAGGGAAGTGTGGGTCAAACGCAGAAAGGCTGAGGCTCTAAAGAGTTAGGGCCAACCAGAGAGTACAGGACAGCAAAGTCTCTCTTGCCTGCCTGGACACATCACCCACACTGAGAAGCCCTTATGGGCGAGTTCCTGATCCAAAGTTGTATAACAGGCTGCCCAAGGACACAAGGAGAGGACTTGACACCCACTCCTGCCGCTGGTTACTCACTCCAGAGCTCTTTCAGGACCCTGAAGCTGAGAAGGACCCTGCTCGGTGCAGACCTGCATGCCAGTAGAATCCAGCACGGGAGCTGCAGCGCAAGACAAGGTCTACCCAGGGCTACTCGGTACACCACCTGGAAGTGGTTCAGTTAAATCAGTTCAGTCCCCATCTGGATGCTTGGAAATGGGGTTTGGTGGGTGAGACTGGCTGATGGCTGAACGCTTGTGCAGAGATGTGAAAGTCAGTGGGGATCCAGAAACCTGGCAGGAGAGCGGCCGTGATGCTCCCTTCTGGCTCTGCTTGTATCTCTTTCTGTTTAGTTCAGGATTATGAAGCTAAGTCCAATTTTATATGAAATAAGGAGATCTGAGCCATATGTTGTGCAGGTTCACATCACATCTTGTGGCACAGATCTGCAAGGGAATCTTCTGTGAGTCTTAAACCAAATCAGTCCATATCCAGGTGGAGGTTACATCTTATGGAAGAGGGAGCTCAAAGATAAACAAGGGCAGAAGAGAGATGACACAATATCTATGCAACAGAGCCAGCACCAAGTGATTTTACACAGCCTATCTTGCTCCCTGATGTCCTTGCATCACCACCAAGCCCTGCAACACGCTTCTGCTCTGGGCACTGCGAAAATGAGGCATGGGGAAGGTAAATGACTCAATAGTTCTTCAAGACATCAAAGTGAAATGAAGGTCTCCCAGTCTCCTAAATTGAGAGGCTGCACAGTCCAGCCACTACCTCTTCCCTCCAGCCTCAGGCTGCCTGACCCTTTCGATCAATAGAAGATTTACAGGGGAAGAGTGTGTCTTGAGGGACCTATTTCTGTATGGGGCATCTTTAGAGCCCTGCGAAGCTTTTGTCCATGGCAGACAGAAAGTGGTGCCCCAGGCACAGTGCTACTTTGTGAATTGAAACTTCGTGGGTGTATTGGCTCGGGATGGGATGGAATTAATTTTCCTCACAGCAACCTGTGTGGTGCTGTGTTTGGGATCGGGCACTAAAACAGTGTTGATAACATGTTGGTGTTCTGGCTACTTCTGAGCAGTATTTACGTGGTGTTAAGGATTCTGTTTCCCATTCTATCCCTGTGCATGGGATGGGAAAGAGGTTGAGAGGGGACAGAGACAGGACAGCCGACTCCAACTGACCAAAGGGATATTCCATAATGTATGATGTCAGTAACAAAAGCTCAAGGGGAGGAGAATGAAACAAGGATGTTCGTGGTTATGGTGTTTGTCTCTCCAAGTAACCATCATGGGTACGAAGGCCCTGCTCTTCAGGAGGCAGCTGGACATCTGCCTGCCAATGGGATGGAGTGAATGAATTTCTTATTTCCCTTCACTTGCACACAGCTTCATTTCACATCTTAAAACGTCTTTACCTCGACACACAAGTTTTCTTACTTTTACTCTTCCTATTCTCTTCCCCATCCTGCTGCAGGGAGGCAGCAAGCGAGCAGCTGTCTGGCTGCTTAGCTGCTGGCCAGGGCCAGCCCACTACAGTGGGCCTCAAATACACAACCTTCAGGCTGAAGAAGAACTCATGCTGAGACCATAGCAAGTGTTGGCATCCCTCTGTTAGAGATCGGGAGCTGTGGGGTGATGGTCAGAGGCAGAGCAGACAGAGTGAGCTCCTCTGGTCTCCGCCAGACTCTTGAACCCCCAGGTACACACCACATTCCTGCTGTCCACGAAGGTACTGATGTACCATCTAACTGCTCTCAGTTCCTAAGAGCCTGAGACTTATTTTGCTACTGCAGCTCTCAGTACTATCAGAGACAGATGAGTGGGATGCATTTTTTCAGGATGGGCCTGGGAGCTGCTTTGACATAAGAACACAGATGAGATCTGTTGGCCCCACTTCAGAAATCACCTTGGGCCTTCTTTACCCTCTTCTCTGCATAAAAAACAATACTATTGAAAAACAAAAGCAAATGGTGTGTTACCTGAGAACGTGACTTGCCCAAAGTCATCAATGCATGGACTTTTGGGCCATGGATTTTCGCACACAAAGTCCCATCGATTTCCTATGGATCAATGGGAAGAAGAGAAGCACAGAGGAGAAGCTCCAAAGAATGATTTATCAGCCTTTGTCACTCAAACAGTATCTCCCTCCAAGAACATCTCCTGTGTGGAGTCAGCTCTAATACAGTGACGGTGCCTCTCTGCTTTTACACATACCTGGGGAGGGCAGTCCCTCACAGGGGACAGGAATCTGAGGTTTCCAAGTACCTCAAGAGATTCTCTGGGAATCAGAAAGGGTTTTGTTTTCCAGCTCTTGTGATGTGTTGCAGCTGCCCACTGACTTTTTGTTTCCATCCTTGGCACACAGAAGAATTTCATCACCACACTCTTTATCATGGAAACATGTCATTCAGTGGCATTCATACATACTGTTCACATCAAATCAGAAGGTTGGCTCGAAACCTCTGCAGAGATGGGACCTTTCCAATTGAACCTGCCTCCATAGGTTTGGTGCCGGGCTGAATGCAAAGCCAGAAGGAGACCGATTTTTTTCAGGCAGGTTTTCAGAGACGACAGAAGATGCATGGAAGCCTCCCAAGAACCGCCTACCCCATGAGATGTTCACCATTCAGGATGTTGGCAAACTTGTCAGATCAGAAGGTTTCACAAGACGCCAGCCACTCAGGGCCAGAAGTGTTCGTGAAGTTTTGGGGACTGTCAGATTTTCGCTGAAGAGCTACCTGAGGCAGCCGTATGGCCGAACACCAAGCGCTGAACGGAATCTAGGTCTTCCTCAGGATCTGACGCCCGCTGCTCTCTTTCCCTGCTTGGGATTTGGAAAGCCAGACCTGGAACAAGATGTGATTTGCTCATGTTGGTCTGCGTGATGCCAGCTGAGGCTACTGGCAAACTCTGCTCGCTGAGAAATTATCTCATGTAGATGAGGGTCAGATGATTAACTTTGATGAATCTTGCCACAGCTGAAATTACTGCCAGTGCTAGGTATGAGAAGGAAACATTGGCAGAGCTGTCTCCCTGCCATGGGAAGGATCTCTTTTTCTCCTGGAAAGTAAAGCAGGGGTGCTATAGCAGCTTCAGCTGGACTCCTCGGCGATGATGAGAGAGCAGGGTTTCGTTACAGTGCTGCTTGCTTTTCCTTCAGAAGTACTGACTCAAAACGAAGTATTCTGCCTGGGGAAAGAGTCCCTGGGCAGGAGACTTTCATCTGGAATAAAGAGGACAGTGGATGGCATTTCACAACACATCTACCAGCTGCCATGTGTGAAGCAAGGGTGGTGGGGATTTCTGCTTCTGATGGTTCTTTACATCTGGTCTGGCACCCAAAAAATGCCCTGGCACAGGAACCCCCTCTGGAGCTGATAGCAGCAGTGAAGGGTTGATGAGTCTAGGAGATGTGCCTCATCTGCCAGATCCCAAAGCCCACACCTGACACCAGCTCTGGAGGCACAGGGGAGGTCCTTTGGGAGGCCAAAATAAAGGTAGATGTATGTGATTGCTTGGTGATTACTTGGTTTAAGGTAGCAATCTTATGCCGTTGGCCCAGGTGAGAATGGAGGAGGGTGAAGGAGGCTCTCTGGCTGTTATCAAGTCGTGTCTGACAAGTGTGAGCAGGGGAACTGAAGAAAAAGATGTGCAGACAGCAGGTAGAGTGTTCAGCATGGTGCAATCACCGCAGAGCTCCCACCAGCCTGTGCAGACCTGTGGAAGCCTACACTGTTCTCAGGATGCTTGAACTGCAGCCACATGATGGCTGCTTGTTGTCCTGCAACAGCAAGCATTGGCTCATTGTGACTATCAGGAGCACCACCCCAAAAAGCTTCAGCTGACAAGAAGTTTCTGGAGGGCAGGCACATGCAGTGGCATGAGCAGTGGGTGTCACAGGGCCCTGTAGGAAGTCCTCACGTATTGGGTGCTTGGAGAACAGCACAGACGGGCAGGCCTACCTGTGGGACCCCGAGAAGAGCAAGGCCACTGGTCTAGGGGAGCACAGAAAGGCAACGTGTACTAGTTGCAGCCTAGCTCAGCTGGGCTCTGGCAGCTTTTTGTTAAACATCAACCATTTTTTGTGATGACATCAATCACACTTCCAGCCGATTGTCTCACTAGGGGGACCCAAAGCAAGAGCAGAGAGACAGATGAATCAACTATAGATTTGCTTGCTGTAGCATGCCTGTTGCCAGTAAGTTTCCATGTTTCCAAGAGCAAGCTAAAAGCTGAATAGAGGAATACTCTACCATATTGTCTGTGATTAGAAATAGATTCATCCAAAACTTCTAGGCTGGGCACCTTTCAAGAAGCCATGCTTTAGCCCAACTGCGAGTTTGCAGAGCATCGCATAGGAAAGTCAGGGTGAGATCTTGTGCCCTTTTATGTGAGCAGTCTGATAAGACAAGACAACAATGTCCCCAAGAGGATGTGTAGCCTCTCTAACAGAAACTGGGACTTTACAGTTGCAGAATGAGTCAAGGTTTTTTCAAAGCAAATGGAAAAAATGAGTTAATTTCTACCAGTGTGTTAATTTCTAATGGATCCATACTTTGTGGAAACAGTATCCCAGCTACAGCCTGTGCCACCAAACCATCTAGATGAGGAGAGAAATGCATGAAGCAGCCACCCTTCCCCATTTTCATGGGCCAGAAACTCACTAATATTGAAAAGGATGGAGACGCTGCTGCGTAAATATCCCCACTAGAAACTCATCTTTCAGAGACAAGAGAGCAACCTGCTGAAATCTTGTCAGAAATGGGCAGAGACGAGGCACTGATGGTGTCACCAGCAGTAATAGGAGACAGTCATCCAGAAGTATGAGTCCTGCTTAGCTTGGGAGAACGGCACACAAAGGACTCGGAGGAAGCTGAAGAGAAAGGGGTGGATAGTCCTCAACTTGTAATTCCAGAGATGATATAAAAAGGGAGAGTGTGTTAAAGAACAGGGAAGCATAAACAGTGTGAAGTTCCTGGTGCTGTGCATTCATTAAGATAACTTAAATTATGTTTGCATCAGCCACAGAGATGTGCCTGAATGAAATTCCATCGCTACAGTTCTTGTGTCCCTCTAAGTTTCCTCCTGTTTCTGATCTTCACGCATTACAGCACGGCAACCATAAGCACTACTAGACCAGGAATTGCTACTTTCTTTGGTCTTGAGAAGGATCTGTCCTTCTTAAGGATGCGTGAAGTGAACACTAAGGCACATGATTGCTCTGACCCAAGCTAACAACGACGCTCAGGAAAAGCAGAAAAGGCTGTGGAGGAGGGAGGAAAGGAAGCGAGGGAGGAACAGGCTATGTCCGTTTCAGTAAGTTTCAGATTACCTTTGTTTCTGGATGACAACTGGGGTCCCTGTTGGTCTGTCTGCATGGGTCCTCTCTGAACATAGAAGATGAATGACCGAGAAGTCTGATAGACCAAAGATGAGATGTTCCTGATGATAGTCATACAACTACCTGGAAGGAGGTTGTAGTGAGGTGGGTGCGGCCTCTTCTCTCAAGTAATGCCTGAAGTTGCCCCAGGGGAGGTTTAGATTGGATATTAGGAGCAATTTCTTTACCGAAGAACCAGTCAGGCGCTGGAACAGGGTTGCCCAGGAAGGGGGTGGAAGCACCATTCCTGGAGGTATTCCAAGAAAGTGTAGAGGAGGCACTTCAGGACAAGCTCTGGTGGGATGGTGAGGTGTTTTTTGTGTTTTATGGGGTTTCTTTTGTTGTCTATGTTTTTTTTGGCTGGTTGGGTAGGTGGGCTTTTTTGGGCTGAAGGTTGGACTCGGTGATCTTAGAGGTCTTTTCCAACCTTGACAATTCTGTAATTCTGTGGTTCGGTGATGGTTTGAGAGTGAACCAGCACCAGAGAGGTGCCACTTTCCCAGCATCCCATTCTCCTGAGAAGATGCAACAAGAGAAATGTTCAGGCAACGTCTTACATCATCTGGACACCCACCGTGGAGACAACACAACTCATGATCAGTCACATCTTCTTGACTCAGTCATTCATCAGGGTGGAACTGTGTGATGTTTTTCCTTGTTAAGCTTCCACTCTTACCCTGCCTATAGTCCCTCCTCTGTTTACAGTGACGATTCCCCATGGTGAGGAAGCTGAGCTGCAGCCCACACGACCTCGCGTGCTGTTGCTGTCATAACTGAAGTTCCCCTGGGGTTCCCCACATCCTATGTACCAAGAGCACTGGTCAACAAGCCCACTGTCTCATTGTGTATAGATATTGTGTTGTCAGAGAGCAGCCTAGATCTCGACCAATGCCTTTATGTGATACCAAAAATAATAATGGAACAAATCTTGGAACAGAAAATAATGCAGAATGTGAGGAAATTATGTGGAAAGTGAGAACTGGTGGAAACTATTCTGAAGGAACCTTCTCCTAGAAGAAGCTGTGAATGGGTGCCACTGGGGAGGTAGTATCTCTCATAAGACAGGGGATACATCTGTCCCAGTCTGCTGTTGGCTTTATGGAAATGCACAATCATTAATAACAACTGGTAACGAGGAATCTGGAGAGCCTCCTCCTACACAGCTGCCTCTGCAGCACATGCACGTCAGCAGTCGCCTGAGACAGGAAAGAAAGCGACGTTTGACAGATCGGTGAGAGCAAGTCCAGACCGGAGTATCGGCAACTCTTTAATCACTCTGGTGGTAAATGAGAAGTGGATGCTGTGGAGTGCACCACAAACACACCTCTACCCAGAATGGTGAAGACGAACCCCTCTCTGGGCAGCAGGCAAGTCCCCATGGAGTTGCAGCAAGATGGGAGGGAAGAACAAGAGGTGACCATCATTCAGAGCAGCAAGGACAAGAGAGAGGATGAAGAGGCTACAGTTGTGACCTCACAAATGGCTGACACAAAGTCCCAGGATCTAGGAAGGAAATGCTACTGGACCTTGTGCTTGAGCTGCCCAACAGCACTCTGGTCAGGGCAACACCACAGTGAGCACATATGGTGATGCCAAAGGATGGAGACACTGAGAAGAGAGGGTGTGACCCACAGGAAAGGCAAAAACAGTGTCTTTGGGATTGTTTAATACCTCTTCACCACTTAGCCCAGTGGAAGGTGGTCCTGCTGCCATGGCAGGAAGAGAGCAGCAGTCATGTGCATGTGCAGTTCTCTAGTATGGTCCCTGTAGGAGCCCAGGGGGTCCTGGTCTGCAGTGGTCCACACTCACCCCACGAGGGTGCAATTCTCTGTGGTGTACATGGGATCACGAACCCACTGCAGGACCACTGAAAAACAAGCTTCCTTGGCCACACTGGAGAGACGGCCAGACCTCACCGAGTCACCCAGCCGGGCTGGCCGCAGCCATGACTGGGAGGTCGCCTATTACAGACTGCAGCTTTGTCACTCTCCATTATTTAATTGATAATTCATCATGCCACTCCAGACAGAGAAGAGCTCCTGTTCAAGCCACTGTTTGTTCCCTGTCACATAGTCAATTCCCCAATCCAATACACCAGTTGTACTCTTATTTTATGAACCATACCTTAGGGCCTAATTAATGCAATTAATCAAACTTTTACTTAGGCAGGCATATCTTCATTTCTCCACTGACTGTCTGCTTGGACAGCTGGGTGTGTTGTCTGCATAGTATTCATCATCTGAAGCCATTACAATGCTCTGGAGTGCACTGAAGAGTACGGGGAGGGGACTGCTGGTAACTGAGCACTTCTGATCTGGTTTCAAATACAGATATCGAGGGCAGATCCTTCTCTGTCTGAAGCCAGTCACCATCAGGAGAAAATCCAACAGCTCAGCACCAGGGAGGTGTGGTAATGGAGAAGTGAGTGGTCACAGAATCAGGCTCTCAAAAAGCAGACCCTGTACCACCTGGAGTGTGCCTGCAGTCAGAACATGCTCCCAGCACCTCATCCATCAGCACAGCCTCCATCTGCCTGGGGGAGCCACTGACCAGCAGTGTGCCTGCAGCCAGCTTGCATGCAGGGCATGCCACACAACTGGAGATCCTGTTAGGGCCACACAAGCTTGGCAGGAAGATGATGTTAAAATCTCTTCTACTCGTGGCTTCTGCTTGGAGTCAGGAGATGGGCTTAGGGGTGTTGCTAGTCTGTTGGAAGACAAAAACCAAGGGTCTACATATCTGTAGGACATTCCTAGCAGAAGTTTCGGCAAAGGAGAGCATAAACACTGATGAAAAACTAAGGATCCTTCAAGCTCCCTTACACCTCCACCTTCAGCACTCGCTACAGGAAATGTCTACTTCCATTGGTTGAAGAGGGAGGTGAAGGTAATGAGCTTATAGCAGAGACGGGTACTTAGTCAGATGGCCCCCCACAGGGTCTGTGTGCTGGCTTTCTTAGTGTGTCTTTCTGGAGCATAGGATCTACTGCTGACCACAGCTTTTAAAAATGGTGTTTCAAAGGCACTTTTGACACAGCAAACTCAAGCAAATCATTGTTTTTCAGGAAAAAATCATTGGAAATACCTCTTCATATTATTGAAGAATAGAGAGATCAGTGGATTTGTAGGTCACTCTCCACAGCAGAGAATAATCTAATGATAATTGGAAGTGTTAGTCATAAATGTAACAGTGATTTTGTGACTAAAAGACCCATGAAATGGAGTAAACTGTGAATTGGGACAGTATTCTAAGATGCCATTTCACATTTGATATCCCAAAAGATCACTTGCGAAAGACCCGAGTAATATTTCTTTTAAAACTAAATGGCTTTATTCTTTTTAATTACCTGTCAGAATCTAGAAAGTGACTTCAAAGGGGTCTTTTGCCACCAAAACCAGTGTTGTCCTCCAGCCTCTGCTAAAAAAATAATAAATAGATGAACCTGTGAAGATAATCTTCTAGACCATCTTGGAAACGAACTCTTGGCTGAGTTGTGACTCACCGGTATGGTGAACCTGGATGGCATCATGGTTATCAATAAACTATGTCCGTCCCTCAATCTGATGTTCAAAGATGATCAGATAAGATTATCTCTCATATCTGTAAACACCTAAAAATGCATCAAGACTCACTATCATGTTGAGTGCTTATCAGTCAGATACTCTTGGAAGCACCACCAGAATATACCAACACCAGGGATTGTAGAGACTCAAGTATATTTGTAGAGTTTCCCAAACTGGGATCCATTCCACTGTCAAAACAAGAGTAAAAAGAGCTCTTTCTGTATCAGGCAAATTTTATAAGGGAGAACTTTGAAGAGCTAAGCAAAACCGAGTCACAGCTAAAACCGGTCAAGATGTGTCGAGTCACCGCTTCACAACAGCTCCAGGATTGTGCCCTATAATGTGGCAAACCAGACAGTAGGACACTTGGGTACAGAAACAACAGCTACAGGCCCAGGACTTCTGCGCTGTCAGTGTCCAGACCCAGGCTAGCAGTGACACTTCAGCAATTATCGTCTAGAAAACTTAGGACTCTCTATTGCACTCCGCATGGAAAAGGCCAAGTTGGTCTTCATTGGTCACGAAAAAGTCACTGACCCGTGCATTAATTGGTTGTGACATAGTTTTGTTCTTTGCAAAGCAAGATAGGCATGCAGAGTGTGTTTGACAACATCACGGCTGCCTCAGTAAATCTAATGAGCCATTGATGGAAATCCTTCAAAGACTAAAAATGCACCTCTAGGATTTTCCCCATAACACCACAATGGCCACTGTGGCTGGATCAGCCCTGATGCTCATGGACAGGAGCATCCACATGCCCATGCAGGAGAGAGTGTGCTCACCAAGTGGCCCTGTCTGTTTCCACTTGCTAGTGAACATCTCTGAAATACAAGTATAGGACAACCAGAACTGGGAGGATAGGGAGAGATGAAAGAACTATGACGGTTCAGAGACTGAGAAGAGGAGGTTCTTAAAACATCACTTGCCAGATATTAAAGAAGCTGATCCATTTTTTAAAAGGTAACTTTCCCACTGTCAGTCCTTTGTGGCAAAACGTCACTAAATGCAACTGTAGTGTCCAGCGTAAGAACCACCCGCAAACTTCCAAAGCCGTGGTATGTGTGACACCATAAATTTTGGGGATAAGCTGCAAATACGTGGTTATCCCTGAGAGGTGGCTGAAGTACCAGCTGCTGTGTAGTTGTGGGATACAGATTAAAAAGCAGCCTGAGCTGACAGGTGAAGACACATATACACAGAATTTTACAACGTTCGTAAGAAGCTGAAGAAATTGTTGCTTGTATTCAGCATTAATAAACTTGCTATGACAAGCCTTTAGCTAAGCCTAGTTTTAAAAGATATACAACTGTCTGGAAATTCAGTTTCTGCTCAGACCAAAACCAACATATGTGACAGCAGCATGATGTAATAATGATGTCATACTGCAGCATTTTAATGGAGCTGAAATCAGTCAGCACACAGGCTTGGTCCATTGCTGCGCCTGACTCCGTGTTAGCAGCAGCTGGACCCCTATAATGTTGTTGGAGCACTCTGACTGAAGCATCTGGATGGGGAGAGAGATTTTGGGATGGTTCAGCACTCTTCACTACGGAGGAAAAATGATGCAGTTCCCAACAGTGATGGTGAGATGTTAGGACTGTTTATGGACCAGGGAAGTTTATCCATTTCTTAGAATACAGACATGGAGTAACAACTGTAACTAGATCTAGGCTTCAGTGAACCCACTTCTTGGCATTTTGATGAAAACAGGAGCTGGGAGACAAACACTTGATGTGGCCAAGTACAGCCCAACGCAGATGTCTTACAGGAAGAGAGCAGAAGAATACACACCAAGCTGCTCTCTTGTTGTATTTGAGGCTACGCTATTTCTGGCTCTTCCTGTTCTTACTCTTCACCTCCTGCACTCAATTGGCCCTGAAATCCAGTGAAAACCAGTTGGTTTTCCCTAGAGACGATGACTGTGACAGTTTGGCTCAAATTCCAGTTCTGGAGTGCAGAGCTTAAGGCTCTCCTCTCCAGACTCTTTTCCAGGGGTATACAACTGATCATCTTACCTAGGGCAGAAGCGAAAAGGAAGGTGATGGATGAGGAAGGTGAGAGGGAGTCTCTAGAACAAGCAGCACCATCTAACTCATGGTGGGGACTGGGGACACAAATCTCCAGGAGTGGAGCTATACATAGCTGTACAGTTTCGCTTTTTCTTTGATACTGCCAGTAAACGAGCTGTCCCTTCAGCTGCTTATTACCAGGCACGCAGAAAACATCTGTGTAGGGTGAGTAATTACATGATAGCAAAAGCCCAGCCCCACCCTGGGGAAGCCTTGCCATGGCTGCTTGTTACAAGGGGCGGGCAGAGATATTTCCAGCTCATGTCTTCAGATGCTCTAGAAGAAACGAGTCATCCTTACTGGAAACCACCTTGTCGCAGTCTCATGTCTCCTCAGAGCCACACAGCCGCCCAGCATCCCCTCCGCCGGGGTTGAGAAATCACCACCTGGCAAGAGAGGTGATACCCAGGATGACGTACACTGGGGCCTGGGCTGGATGTCCACCCCAGAGCCATGGGAGCTGAGCAACTCACCAAGGATGCAGCATCATCACTGCTGGCTCTCAGCAGGAGAGAGAAAGCTGCTGTGGCAGCACTCCTGGTGCTTCCCACAGAACCGATCCCAGTCTTGCTTCTGCCCTCATAGGACAGCAGGGGGAACATACTGTCCCCTGTTTTGAGGGATGCAACCTTCCCTCTGCAGCACCGGCACTCAGGCCTTGGTGGTCTTTGCATCGGTCCAGCCAGCTCTGGCTCAGCCCCAGAGGAACCAGGTTTCCAATGACTCACAACACTGGCCAGGGTGAGATCATAGGAAAAGTGGCCGATGTAGCCCTTTTCCATGAGGGAAGGCAGGCAGGCAGGCGCCTGGCAGGAGCTGGGTGCAGGCGAGGGCTGTGAAGGCATCTCCAGGCTGAGCACTTGAAGCAAGCCAGGTGCTGCTGCAGCCCTTTGGCTCCGCTGCCTGCAGCTCCCCCGCAGCGTGGAGACGGCTCCCTCGGAGCGTGTACGGAAAGTGCCCGGGTGGAGCTGTGAGCAAGGAAACAGGAGAGGGAGACAGGGACTGGGGGCAGCCGAGAGAGAGTGCTGCCAATGTTGCCCCAGCTGAACCAATAACTCACAGGATGGCTGCCCTTGGTAAAGGTGATTTGGGATCCACAGGGTCCCCACACTCCTACTACAAACCCCTGATTTCTCATAGTTTTCCTGGTCCTGAAGGAGCCAATCTCTTTAAGGGTGAAAAAGGAAGTTTCCCACTGCTGCTTGAGTGGCTGGGGAGGGGGCGGGGAAGGGATCTGTGGGAAGCACAGCTCATCCCTATCACAGTTTCTGAAGTGACAACATGTGCCAGAGGTACCTGGGCTAACCCTGGCTGTCCTCCTGCTCCCCAGGTACTGACAGCAGTGTCACTGTGTCAGGCTGGGACAAAGGACCCCACTGGGATACAGGACATTTTTTTAGCCCGTGTTTCCAGGAATTTGATGCCTGACCACCCCAGAGGACTTTGGCCAAGCAGAGCAGAGCTGAGTGGCCAAGGAGAAGTCATATGCAGAAGCACACGTGATTTATGTACAAGCCTGACCAGACTTCTCCCTGTAGGACACCTCCGTGGCACTACTGCTCTTTTGAAAGCCTTGTGGTTATTGTCTCTTCTGCTTTCATACCATTTTGCCTACTAACCTCCTAGACCAGAGGAGCGCTCCCAGATGGCCAGAGGTGCCTCGCACACACACACAGCACAGTTCTCACAGGAGGGAGCTGCAGGAAACATGAACTCACCACTGCCTGGGGGCCAACATGCTGTGCCGAGGTCCCCAGCTCCACCAACACGCCCTCTCCGCTGGCTCTGGCAAGGCTGCACAGAGCTGGGTGGGTGCCAGGGCAGGAAGGGTGCTGTCAGGGTACAGGCAGGGCTGCAGGACAGTGGCCACCCTCTCCCTGCAGAACCAGCCAAAGCGAGAGGGGGTCGGGGCCCTGGCCCTGAAGAAATTGCCTACCAAGGACTGCGGAGGGTGCAGCCACCACTCGCTCTCCATTAGCATTCAGCGGCACTGCCACCGCACGAAGGAGAAAGCCACCCTCGTAAACATAAGGACAGGAGATAAAAGCACTTAGCGCAGGCTGGGGAGCGAGACAGAGGCACTTCGGCTCAGGTGGCTGGCTCCTTGTCGGGCTTTTGTAGTCTCGCTGCAGCCTTCCATGCGGCACCGGGGCGGGTTTGCACCCCATCACTTGGCTACGGCGGAGCCGCTGCTACGCCTGAGTGGCACTGGCAGAAGTTCCCCAAAGGTTAATTGATGCTGCAGTGCTGCAGCCACCCTGTAGACAGCCGCCTGCCAGCAGCTTAGCCCTGTCAGCTCCTGTGCTTCTCCTCTCTCCGCAGCATCTTTCCCTGAGGTGGACTACCTCTGGGACACCCAGCACAACCCTTCCACCCATGACAGACGGCCGGCGGGAGCTGCATCTCTGCCCTTGGGCACATGGCTGGGAAATGGGTCTCCTTGGGCTCCAGTGCTGGGTTCTCTCCCAGAATGGAGAGCGCTGCCAGCAGCAGAAATCATCGTCCCCATGCGCCCTCCTTCTCCCAGCCCTGCAGACAGCAGTCTGGCAGGCTCCGCGCCCTGCCTTTCTTGGACAGGAGAAGGAACACACAGCCCCAGAGCCTGCAGTAATGCTCCTGCTTCTCTCCCACCTCACTGTGAAGGTCTCCACACCGCACAGCTCTCCACCATCTCCTGGTACTTTCAGTGACTGCAGGACAGGTCAGCAACAGTATTTAACCCACCCTTTGTATCCTCCTGATACTCAGTGAGGACATCGTGCAGAGATCTTGGGATCTGGGGCAGCCTCAGAAGAGAGAAACAGACTATGCATTTCTACTTGAGCAGCTTGCTGGAAGGCACAGCACAAGCCTCTGGCAGGGAAGCCAGCGGTCCTGAGCGGACATGAGATCAGACTGGTTTGTACTGGAGTCACCATGCAGGAGGCCTCTCCTCAGATGTATTTCTAAAATCTCATGTGACGTCAGCTTGTTTTCCTGTCTGCAGGCTTTAAAATAAAAAAAAAGGACTCATTTCTGAGATGCCATCCATGTTCAGCCAATATTTTAATTGTCTTGGGTTCTGCTCCCCTGTTTACTTCCTCAGAGCTGTAAAATAAATAGCACTGGCCTTTCCCCCTCCAACCAGAAAGATCTTCCTTTGTTCTTCCCTTAGGGACCGAAGGCTTGCAGGGGCAAGATCGTTACGCTACAAAGTCTGGCAAGCTCCTCCCCACAGCAAACAAGGTTAAAATTCAAAGCCCACCGGGGTCTACGTGGTGCTGATCATTTATATGAGCATGCCTGACCTGAAGGAGGGCTGTGTGAAGACACTGCACCTCACTGGAGATGTCCCCACCTCTGGGAGCTCACAGCCTCACCTGGAGACAAAGGCCGGACAGAAGATGAGCCACACTCTATGGAAGCCCAAAGCAAAACACTGCTCGATAAAAGCACCCCAGAAATATGGTGAGAAATCATCATGTGCATCCCTTAAGCCGGTGACCAAAACCAGAATTGAGGAATAAAGACACTTGTGCATCAGCAGCCTCACGTGTGCATGCCGGCTGCAGGCGTGTGTTGCACCGCAGCGACCAGCACTTCCCGTGACCCAGCTGCGTTTCTCCTCCAAAGCACTGCCGGTATGCACAACCATCCCTGCGGCCATGCCAGAGGGTGCTGAGGGGGGCAGGGATACAATATGTGGTCCCAAGCATAGGGATCCACTGCAAGACCTGAAGGGGAGGCTCCCTCAGCTTCTACGCCCACGGCAGCTACAGAGGATGGCAAATATTCCCTGCCCCTGGTAGCACACAGAGCTTTCCAGAATGGGTCAGCAAGGCTGCATCCCTGGCTAGACAGAGAACTTTCAGCACAGAAACTCCTTGAGATGGAGTGCTGTGGTCTTGCGCTGCCACTGTCTCCACTCATTGCCAGCCCCTTCCCATAGGCAGCTCACCGTCCCAACCCTCCCCTGGAGTCTGCAGCAGAGCAGTGCTGGGACAGCCTGGCAATGCTGGCAGTGCTGGCCAACTGGGATAGGAAACTCTGCAAAAGAAGCTTTGTAAACTAAACAAATATCAACTTTGCAAACTAAACAAATACCAACAAATACCAAGGAGTGAGTTTCTTCCTTCTCCTTTGTACTTTCCGTGCAATCTGGCAGGGAGCGGTGCGTGCATGGGCTGAGGGCTGCAGCTGGTGCTGGGAGGAATTTGGTCTCCCTCTGAAACGTGCTCAGCTCTCAGGTGGGATGTTGCAGCTACTTAACAGTACACAAGAATGGTTTGCAGTGAGCAGACATGATCCATTTGCTAAGGGCAAACAGCAGCGAGCAACTCGAAAAATCAAAATCCCTCCTGCAGAATCGAACTCAGCTTTACTCCCCACAGGCCACTGGATTACTTGAGGGACCAGGACCTGTTTTAGGTGGCCTGTGAACCTCTGTGAAAAGCTTGGAAAGCAAAATAACTAATGATTGGGATGACCTCAGATTTAGGAGCCCTGATTTTCCTTGAGAGTGTCCAGCCTCTGAAAGCAGAGAGCTCTCTAGTATGCGAGATCCCAGGTGACAGTCCAGAAGTATTCCCAGTCCTATGGTGTAAAAACCACCCACAGCGCCTGTGAGCTGGAGAATTTCCTTCAGGTGGGGGAAATTCCCACTGCCTGCCTCTAACTGCTCAACTGTGTATCATGGGCCTCATGCAGGGAAGTGCCTGGTCATTCCTAACTGCCCTTGGCTCCATCATCTCCAGAGCACTGAAATTTGGTTTCAAGACATCATTTGCCAGCTGCCCAGCACTGGACACAGCTGCAGGTCTTGTTCTTACTTGGGCTTTTCAAAGGTAGCTGAGCAGCACAGACACAACAAATTTGTGGGGCGGGTTGGAAGAGTCTGATCCATTTTAGAGACGGTAAGCAGAAGCGCATAGAGTTGTCCCTTCATTACGATCAGAGGCAATTTCATTCACAGAAGAACTGGAGAAGTGCTGAGTGCTCTTGAAAAATCCCATCCCTCATAAAGGCCACATTTGACCTATAATAGACCCCAGACCTGCTAGTTTCTCATTCTACATTTCAGCCACAAAACTTCCCTGCCTTTAGACAATTGGGAAATGATGCTCAATTGTCACGATCCTTTGAAAGTCATTTCTCTCACAATGAGGGTCAAAGAATCAATATTTCTTATTGTATGGAGTCTCCTGGAAGGAAATATTTTTATACTAGAAGATACTATTCATTTCCATCAAGTAGGCTTCAATTTAGAGTTACTCACAGACCTGGCCCAGGTCAGTGGAAGAAGTGCCTTTGCACAACAACAGAAGAAGAGACTAGAACCCACCACTGAGTACTGGCAGCACTGTGAAGAACATACCCAGGTAGCTCAACAGCAAAACCACGGATTATTATGTTGGTTTAGGTAGAATTGCCAAATCAAGGAATGAAGAAAAGGCCTTTAAACAAGGCAGTCTCCTATGGTCACGGGAAGGAGTTAAAGGACAGTCTTGGGAAGAGGACTGAGCACATGGGACAGGTTCTGGGAAGCAACGAGCACCTAAATTGCATCCTAAACCACATCCTGGTTTTGAGTCTAGCTATGCTTAAGAAATAGGACCTTGCACTTATCATAACAAAATTAATTAATCAAATATATCTTGTTAATATTTTCTCTTCCCGTAAAAAAATAATTCTTCAGGAATTTAAAACATCATCTGATTGTCCTGGGTTTGGTTTGGGTTAATTCTTCACAAGCAGCTGCTGGCCGGAGCAGTTGGGAGGGGCCACAGCTGGGGTAAAGAACCAAACCAACCAGTGGAATACTTGCTACCATATTGAGTCATGCACCCTATTTAAGCGGAGGGCTGGCCCAGGGCAGGAACTCTTGTTTTCAGCTTGCTTCAGCATGCAGCTTCAGTGTGACTGGAGCAGGGAAGGCGGTGTCTCAGGCACAGGTTGAGCCTCCCAGTCACTCGCTTCATCTATCATTTCATTAGTACTACCATTATTGCAGTTGTTTTCTTCTCTCTTTGTTTTATTAAACTGTCCTTGTCTCAACCCCAGGGTTTCACCTTGTTTCTTCCTTCTGATTTTCCACAGGAGGGTTTGTGGAGAGGGCAGGAAGCAGTGTGCAAGTGGCTGCAGGGTATTTAGCTGCTGGTAAAGGCTAAACCACAATGGCTAAACCTCTGATGTTTCAGGTCAAAAGAGAAAAGACCAAACTGTAGACACCAATGAAAGGTTGTGTTTAGAGATGCTCCTTAGCCTGTATTAAGTAAAATAATTACACATGATTATTTGCTGTATGAACCATTCTCTACCTGCTCTTCAGATGTTCTGCAACTACATAAGAGCCCCACTGCCTTGTAACCATGTGCACAGACAATACACACATGTATTTTAAGTGGAAGGACTGTGCTAAGGAACTTTACCAGTAATGTACCCAGAGAAATCAAATGCAAAATGTCACTGCTCCAGCAGAGCCCGCCTGGCTGATCCCAGCAAGATGCAGAGGTGCCACACGGAAGAGGGATGAAGCAGGCAAGGCAGAGGGTGAGCCCTCAGCAAGTCAGCTGCTCCATGGTATATGGACACGCACCTGACAGCAAGTAGCTCACAGTGCTTTGACCGAGGAGAGGAATGAGTGAATTGCTTGTCATATAGCATTGGTCAGAAACATGCAAATGAGCAATTGCTATGGCATCCAGTGTGCAGTGATCAACGTGTGCATCCATGTCTTGGGATATAAATTAATCCAGAAACACGCAGGTTTCTGCAAGACAGGGAAAAATTATCACAGGACGATCTACAGCACCATGTCAGGAGCATACTCTGGTATCCTGATTTCAGTTCCCAAGCATGTGGGATCTGGAGGAGTAGCCTGTTAGGTCTACAAGAAGAAATGAAGTTCTGCTTTGCACGGGGATAACTTGAGAAACTCAGACCAGAATATGAAGCTACAAATCATATGTGACTCAATTAGGGCAACGTGAATAACTCTCTCTGCACCAAGCAGAAATGGTCTGATAAGGCTCAAAGCCATATTTCCAAAGCCAGGGTAAGTTCATCGCCTTGCCTACCTGATTCTCATTTGCTTATCTTGCCTCAAAAGAGGCTTTTGGAAAGAAGAGTGGCAAAAGAGGAGGGGGAAGACCTTTCACATAATTTGTTGTTGTTTTTTGTTTTGTTCTGCCTATGCATAAAAAGGAATAGACTTCTGAGTAGAAAGAGGTGGGGAAAGAAAGGGTTGGGGGTTACTTTAATGCTTCTGGGGCCAGTGAGAGGAACAGTGGTGAAAATATTCCTTCAGATATTGGGGTATGCACTCAGACTATGTCTCAGACTTGTTACAAAGCTGTCAAGCTAGGAAGATGAGGCGGGGATGCTGACTGTGGAAGATGACCTTTCCCACTTAGAAAGAGATGTTCCTCAGCAATATGAGCAACGCAGATCGAACAGCACACCTAGTCTGATGTCCAGGCACCTTCAGTGAATTACTTAAGACCTGAAAAAGAAAAGAGCAGCAAAATGTGGCAGCAGATGACATCGCTGATAGAAGAGGAGAGGCAGCAGACAGGTCTCTTCTTAGTAACTGCAGGACAGATTTGGACTTTGACTTAACTTGGAGCAGCTGAACCAGACCAAGAAGAAGGAGCATTTCCACTTGCCCAATAGGAATGAAAATTTTGCCAAATGAGGCAAAGTCTTCAGAAAATTAGATGCATTAGGAGGGCACAGGCAGATTCCCCTGAACAGAGAGGACAGCAGTATCTTCAGCAGTCTGTTTGGCAAACTTCTCTGCTTCTTGAAACTTCTTGCAGATATGGGCAGTACAGCTTGTGTTCGACTAGGTGGTGTCCCAGCTTCGCCATGGACTTTCTAGAGTAAAAGGCTGTAGTGACAATACAAGATGGAGAGGTCTTCTTATCACTACTGGCAGAAAACTTACTCATGTTTCCAGCACACTTCCATCCCTCTGCCTCTACAGCTTCTTGTCTTATTCTGCACTTTCCACACTAAAGTCCTTGCAACAGGGACCAAGCACTGAACAGTTCATGGCAGTTGAGGTCTGAGACAGGAGCTTTGAGAGGCTGTAATTGTAGAGGAAGAGGGGAGATGAAATGTTTTTCTAATGATGGCAAGGGGCAGGAGATGTGGTCACGCATCATGGTTACAAGACTTATCATGCAGAGACCCCTGAACGCAAGGACTGCAAGTCCTCCCTGAAGCAGAACAACAAGCTTACAGTCAGCTACCGAGCTCAAGCAACTGATCTTTGTAAACTCCTTTGCTGTGGTAGAAAGAAGCCCAGAAAAGAGACCTCAATGCTTTGAAGTGAGTGCTGAAATTATTGCCAAGGATTCATGGCAAAAGATCGTGGGAAAAGACTTTCTATTGATTCTTTTTTTTTTTAACTAGTTACTTAAAGCTTCCTCATCTTGGCCAAGGAAATGTAACCATTCACTGTTGCCTGCTGTTCAGAACAGCTCCTGTGTCCATTTATCATGTACTAGTAGAAACAAACTACTTGTTCTAGGGTTGTGACTCCATTGGGAAAGTTTTCAGTTAAGGTAAAGGCAGCTTTCTGGTTCTGGTTAGATTAGATATACATATATATTTATTTAAAACCTCTACAGTATCCACATTTTTTACCTCTATCCCTTATGAACATTTGGGGCATTGCGGTTACCAGCCAGGGGCCAGCACTAGATGATGAGAAATAGAGGTGAGGACCCCTGTTGAAAGAGCTGTGGGACAAACGTCCCCCAGCAGTAGATTCCACCCCGGTCTGCACTTTGTTAGGTTGCAAATCAGAGGTTTGTTTTCTAAACGGTTGCTGTTGCTCATGCTGGGAGACTCTGGATAACTGTCGTTAACTACGTGAGTGACCAAGAGAGTCAGAAAAAGCAGCACTAGGAGGATTTAGGAGATCTGACAATGTCAGCCGGCTGGAGTGCTTGAGAGTGCCCATCTCTACCAGAAAGATGCTATGGGCTGTTCTGGCTTCCCGGGAGAATTTTTATCAGATCACCAATTCCTGTATGTTCCTCTGATAAAGTTAATGCTGTAACTCACCTCTAAGCACCAATGTGAGCTATTGCCCCACTAACAGTGGGCACACTTCATCCAGAAAAAGGCTTCATAGTGATCTACAGCCTAAAAGGGGACAGTAAGAATTGGTTCAGGGGGTACCTGGCAAGGGATAAACCAGCCTAGGAGAGAAATGGGACTTCTGCTCCTTGAGAGAGAAAGTCTGGATCCTGCGCCTGAGTCAGCCAGTGACCTTGGGGGAGTGACCTTGGCTTTATCTACACAGAGACAATCAAGAAAATGAATCTGAATTAACCTTTCCAAATTGGATCAGCTAAACTTCATTAAACTCCCCATGTGGACATTCCTGTTCAGAATTCAAGTAGCCTCCACTTGTTCTTGCTTACCTCATGTCCACAATAAATGAGAAGAACTCAAACTCAGCTCTTTCCCACTATGAGTAGAAATATCCATACAGCTGTTTCAAGTGTAGCTTAACTTAACTATCATAGCATCCAACTTTCCATTCCTTCAGACCAATGATCCCCGGTGGTCTCACATTCTTTTGTCTTAGAATCATAGAATCACAGAATTGTCAGGGTTGGAAGGGACCTTAAAGATCATCTAGTTCCAATCCCCCTGCCACAGGCAGGGACACGTCCCACTGGATCAAGTTGCCCAGAGCCCCATCTAACCTGGCCTTAAAAACTTCCAGGGATGGGGTTTCCACCACCTCTCTGGGCAACAGGTTCCAGTGCCTCACCACTCTCATGGTGAAGAACTTCTTCCTAACGTCCGATCTAAACCTACCCTCCTCTAGTTTGGATCCGGTCCCCGTAGTCCCATCACTTGCCGACATCCTAAAAAGTCCCTCCCCAGCTTTCTTGTAGGCCCCCTTCAGATACTGGAAGGCCACAAGAAGGTTTCCGCACAGCCTTCTCTTCTCCAGACTGAACAACCCCAACTGTCTCAGCCTGTCTTCATAGGTGAGGTGCTCCAGCACCCTCAAGTCCCTCTCTTCAGAGCTGCTCTGAAGCCAGTCACTGCTCAGACTATATCGGTACTTGGGATTGCCCCCACCCAGCTGCAGGACCTTGAACTTGGTCTTGTCGAACTTCATGATGTTGGCCTGGGCCCACCTCTCCATCCTGTCAAGGACCCTCTGACTGGATCCCTTCCAGCCAGTGTGTCAGCCGCACCACACAGCCCCTTGTGTCGGCAAACTTGCTGATGGTGCCTCGATCTCACTGTCCATGTTGCCGACGAAGATGTTAAACAAGACCGGTTCCAGTACTGTCTTCCTACTGTGCTGTCTATTTGGACAAGGAAACCTAGCGTCTCTAGTTGAAGGAGCAACTCTGATTGTATGCACACACCATGTCTACTGCAGGATCAACATAACCTGTGCCTTAGTCTTTTGTATAAGTAGCAGCAGTGCAGTGGAAAAGGTGTTGATCTAGTTAGAAGAATGTCTATCAGAGAGGGGCTGGTTTGAACCCATCTGACCCAAGTCTGATGAATGCATGGGACACTTCAACTGCCCTGTCCCTGGAACTGCACAGGGGCTGTGTTGCCAGTAATCCAGGAGATTTCTGGAGTGTCTTGAGGATAATCAATGAGGTAACATGGGAAAATGAACTGCTGGAGCCACAACTCACAAACTAGGAAGAGCTGATCAGGAGTGAGAAGGCTGAGGGCAGCCTTGGCTGCAACATGCATAATGGCAGCATTTCAACTACTGAAGTAAAGGTGCAATGCACACAGCAGAACACCAATACCAGTTGCAGAGCTGGTTTCAGCTTCTTTGGGGATCTACTTATCAGGATCCTGTGTGAAACTTCCCTGGAGGGCAAAGAGGCCAAGGGGGCTGGTATATTTTCATGGAGCACCTCTTCGAGGGACAAGAATGAGCCTTTGTCATCTGGAAGAAGTCCAGAAAGTGGGGCAGAATCTAGCATCAATTAACAGGGAATGCCTGACTGAACAACAGGCTCAACAGGGATGCAACAAAGAAGTGCACAGAAGGTAGAAGTGGGCACAGGCACCTGGGAAGATTGGAGAAGCATTGCCTAAACCATATGAGATAAAGAGGAAAAAAATCAGCTGCATTAGGGACCAGAAATGAATGTGAAGAGGGATGAGGAGACTCCTAGAGTTCGCTCAGCAGAAGAAAGGCTGAGGGAGAGTTGGCTCTGCAGGTCACTAGGGCAGGACCCAGTGACCACAGACCCAGAGTAGCTGAAGTACTCAAAGCCTTCTTTGACCCAATTGTTACTGCTGAGGTTTGCCCTCAAACCTCCCAGGTCCACGGTCCAAGCAGCAGAGTCAGCACCAGTGAGGTAGGACTCGTGCTGGAGGAAGACTGACTTAGGACACACATGCACAAGCCCATAGGACTGGGTGGGATGCACTCGAGGGTGCTGAGGGAAAGGGCTGATACCCTGGGAAGGCGCTTCATGGAGCTCTTTGGAAAAATGGATGTTCCTGATGAGTGGGAGAAGGCAAATATGACACTCAGCTTTGAGCAAAGGAAAAAAGGAGGGCTTGGTGAACTACAGTCTGTTCAACCTCACTTCTGTCCCTGTGAAAATGATGGAGCAAATCCTTCCAGCAATCGCTGCCAAGGACCTGAAGGGAAGGATGAGAAGGGCACAGCCAGCAGGGATTTACAAAGGGCACATCATACCTGACCAACCTGACTACTCTGAATGGCAGGAAATGTCTGTGTGGATAAGAGAAGAGCAGTAGAAGTGGTTTTCCTTGCCTGTAGTAAAGCCTTCAATGCCTACTCTCCTTGTAGCCAGACTGGGAGATATGGACATGATAAACAGAAAAGAATGTGGATGGAAAATAGGTTGGACTATTGCATTCACAGGGTGATGATCATCAGGACAAAGTCCACTTGGCGACTCGTCACTAGTGAGATCCTGGAGGGACTGGTACTGAGGCCAGTACTGTTTACAGCTTTACTGATGGATAATTGGGCAAAGTGCACTCTCAGGAAGTTTTTAGATGACACCAAAGGAAGCAGTGGGAAGGGAAGCACTCAGTGCCCAAGAGGCTGCAGCTGCTTCTCAGAGGGATTCAACAGGCCGGAGAAATGGGCGGACAATGAAAGCAAGTGCATAGTCCTAATGGCCTAACCTCCTGAGGGAACAGGACAGGCCAGGGGACAGCTGGCTAGAAAGCCGCTTGATCAAAAGAGGCTTTACGGAAAAGGAGACAGGATTCCTGACAAATAAGAAGTTGAACAGGAGTCAGTACTGTGTCTACAGCAAAGACCAACTACACCCTCAGCTGTGTTAGCAAAAGTGTAGCTGGCATGGCAAGAGAAGTGATAATTCCCCTTTGTTTGGCCGTTCTGAGATTGTTTCTGAAACACTGGGTCCAATTTGGGACATCCAAGAACAGAAATTGACAGACTGGAGTAGGTCCAACAGAAGCTACCAATATGACTGAGGGGCTAAAACACAAGAGGTACAAGGAAAGGCAAAGAGAACTGGTTTTGTTCAGCCTGGAGGAGAGCAGGCAGAAGATCTGGCTGCTGTCTGCAACTGTCTGAAGGAAGGGGTAGAAAAGATAGAAGGATGCTTGGAGGTGCAGAGCAAGACAATGAGAGGGAATTGACGAGGCTGGAGTGCGGAAAATTCCCAGTAGATACAAGGAAAAATGCCAGAATGCATGTTTAGTGAAAGATGAGCCAGCAGCCAAGGTGACCTGAGCACAGAGAGTACTCTCACTTACCAGGGCACAGTCCCGTAGCACCTGACTAGAGTGGGCAGAGCATGGCGATGGTAAGAGGGTTCAACAACAGTCCCAGACAAGGCCAGGTAATGAACCAGATCCAGGTTCATCCAGAGAGTCCAGTCTGGAGCAGGAGAGAAGTCCAGAGACAGGACTGGAAACAAGCCTGCGGTATGATTTAAGGCCCGTCTAGGAGACCGTACTGGAAACAGGCATGTCTACAAAGTGTGTCGGGCAAGGACTCAAAGCCCAGGGCCAGGCTCAAACTGAGCCCATGGGAGAGACTGTGGCTTGAGATCTAAAGTAAGGCAAATTAAGCTCTGTTCTAGCATCAATGTGTCAAACACTGAGATAAGGCCAAGAAGGGTTGTGGAATCTCTATCCGTGGAGGTACTCAATGTTCTATACAGCTCTCAGCAACCCGATCTAAGCTGGCCCTGCTCTGAACAGGTCTTGAACTGGAGACCTCCTGAGGTCCTTGCTGACCCAAGTCATTCTATGATCTAAGTCTGGGCTTTGAGATGCCAGACACAGTGCCAGGCTCACCCATAGGTCCTCACAGGAAAGGGATGCTCATAATAGGATGGCAATTCAGGATCTGAGGATGCTTTCCATCATCATGTTTGGCCTGGTGAGAGATAGAGAAGTATTCCCTCCATATCCATGTAATCTGGATAAGTGGAATAGTAAATATGTAATAAAGTAATAGTAACTGTAGTTCATCTCTAGATGGATTAATCTAACGGCTAACTGAGGAATCGGTCTGATCTCTATTCACATGTGAAGGCGTTTGCCAAAGCTAATCCTCTGAACGTGCTCATACCTTTCCATCAGTGGCTCCACATATGTCTTCAAAGCTCCAATGAAACCTTTGAGAGGTATCATTGAATTCGCTCTTGCTCACAAGTGACTGAGTTCAGAGAAGCCGACTAATTCATTTGGAGACGTGGTGAGCACTGTGCTAGGTAGATCATCAAAGCATTGAATGCACTCGCCTTGTCTTCCTGCTTCAGGTATGTTTCACCCTGCTTTGTAAACCTGGACATGGTCCATTCTCACAACACTTTAAGTAGAAGTAACACAAGTGGGTCTCTGAGCCCTGCAAAGAATTCCCAAAGGACACACAACCTCCCCTCTGTTCACACAGGGAAGCTGCTTTTATTTCCCTGGCTCTCCCTGAAAGTCTTGCCGCTCCCAATTTGAAATCCTTTCCTGGGGCACTTTGAATAGGATTTCTGGAAAAAAAACAACCAAACAAAACCCCAGGCTTTTTTAATCTGTTTTTTGGTTTGTTTTTTTTCCAGTTTAAGGAGATAATAATTATGGAGATCATTGTGTTGATGCTCTAGTAGACAATCAGAGAGGCTCAACCACTGAACTGCTGGCAGCAGGTGGACTGTGAGTTGCTATCTGCTCCAGTTTCCTGCCAGGAGTCCCCCACCCCTCCTCCAGCAGATCTGCTGATGGGTTGTTGTGTATTTTTTTTTGTTGTTGTTGATTGCTGACATAAAAGAAGCTGAAGTAACACCGTTTTAAGCTGAGTATCCAAGGCGACCTCATTAACATCTCTGCAGAGGAGCCCTTTAAAAAACATCAGTCACATTCTGTAGTCCTAAGTGGAAGAGAAACAGTTCTGTGTTTCCTTGATCAATTGCTTAAAATTCAAGGTCGGGGTGCAGAGCAGGGAGGGCTCCCCGCCAGTCACTGCAGGGTTGGGCTGAGGGTTTTTTTGGAAAATAGTGATGCTGTCGTACTGGAGAAAATCCATGCGCTCCCTCAGAGGAGCACTATTGGGAATAAATGCTGGAAGCTGTTCCACTTGAGCAGATGGCTGAAAAACTTTGGCTGAGAAATAAATTGAGTATGACGGTCTGAGGGCCAATCACAGATGGATGAAATTCTAGCGATGTCCCAAATGTCCTGAACATAGAAGGTTCTCTTCTTTCCCCTTTTGTGCTAAAAACCATAGTAAGATTTTTTTAATACAGACTGAAAAAATATTGATGGAGAGAGACACAGAGATAACGGTTTAATGTCTTCTGGATCAGCACCATGTTTAGAGGAGCCCTGAGATTCTGCCGCCTCCAGGTCAGTAGTAGAGGAAAGAGCTGATCATGAACTGACCGTGACAGAGGTGCTGGGAAATGCCCTGGCTGCACAGCTGCAGTGGAGCCCCTGTGCTCCTCCAGACAGCCTGGTGTCCACGTGCAACACCAGATGTTCAAATACTTCTGCTGAAGAAGGGTCTTGCAGAACCCAAAAGCAAATTTCTCTTTCTTCACAATCTTTCAACCCTGACCCAGGGTAGGCTGGAAAACTGTGCTCCCGACACGGAGTTAAATGAAGAAGTCACTAGGAACTCCTTTTCTTGGTTTCAGATGGTCTCCATAAAGCCAGGGATGACCATAGAGGTTTATAACCTTAACATCCCTTCTCCCTCCAGTGCAGCCCACAGGAGGAGCCATGAGCACTGGGTTTCAAATCATGGTCTCTGCGATCCAATCCATTGCAAATCCCAGACTTCGGCTTGTCTCTGCTCAGGCTCCGAAGTGAGATGAGCCACATTTCAAGTGGCACATGTCTTCCACATCCTGAAAACACCCTGAGCCCAGATCCTCTCTTCCCAAGTCCTCAGTTGACAGGATGCCATAAGAGATCAGCTGTTTAGTTAGGTTAGTGTAGCCTGGCAATCAACAGCACCCAAGCCTAGCACGATTCCCCATGAACCCAGTCCTCTGTAATGTCAAGACCAGAGGACACAGCAATCCTGTGCCCCTTCTGGCAGACAGACAAGGTCGCCCCCCACCCCCATACTCAGATTTCTTGTCTTGAGCAGCCCCCCCGTTCATTGCTTCCCATGATGGGAGAAGCTCATGCACGTGAAGGCTCTTACAAGCCAGTCCCAATGTGCAATCTCATAGGGCAACCTCAGCAGCTTCCAACAGAAAACATCTTCTATGATCAAGTGACCAGATGGACCAATTACAGGTGATTTAACCATTGTTTCAACAGCACAGGACACCAAAAACCCATGGAGCTGTGTCTCCGTTTAGGGTTCAGGGCAAATCCCACAGAGCAGAATTTCTCTGAGTCTCCTCTCCCCCTCCCCCTTCCCTCCCAAGGGAGGATACAAAGGGAAAAGACGAAGGAAGTGCCTCACACCAAATTGGAAGTTAAGACTATGAACAAAATTTTATAAGTAACAGATAAACAGGGAGAAGGAAATATTAAGGGAAGAGGGATATACAAAAATATACAAAACCAGTCCTGGGATGCCGATGGATTGTGCAGAGCACGTGGAGCCAGGCCTAGCTGAGCTAGATTGCGGTCCCACAGCAGCACAGTCTGAGGGAGTGAGAAAGGAAGGTTGAAACCCAAACTTCCTGTCCTTTTCTGGAGTGTGGCAGGGAAGGGGAGGGAATACCAGGTGTTCGTGTGCCCCCCTGCCCATTTGTTAACTCTTAAACCACAACAAGCTGCAAGAAGGGTCTTCACTGCCTGTGAAGTCTTGGTACCAGCCTGTGTTAACGTGTGCAATTTACTCAGAGATCAGCTAGTGATGCACAGTCAGGTCAATGACAGCTGTGACACATAAGACCACACCGTGAGGACTCATCAAGACTCACGGAAAGCTGTATGAGAGGCAGATAGGGTTACAATAATTCCTGGCAGCATTGCCTGAGAACGCTGCCTCTGGGACTGAGGTGGATATTAAAGGCTGGACTTAGCCTGAGTCTGCAGTGCCCAGCAACAGCTTTATCAAATGAGCTTATCAGCAATGCTGCTTATTGCTATCAGCCAGTGGCTGCTGTGTGCTGTATTAACTACCTGCAGCCCTTTGTGTCAGCTGCCCCTTCAAAAGCCACGGTCTGAAAACACTCTTTGCGGCTCAGGGTTGTATTTGTGGGGTTTTTTTTCACAAATATACATTCACACTCTTATTGTCTTTGTGGGTTCTGCTCCTAAGAACAAAGGAGATCAACAAATACCTCACTAGGAACAGTCTTCATTGCTGAGTACCTAGGTGGAGAAATTCCCATGGGGACGGGATGTGAAATCTGCAGTCTGGGCAGAGAGTAGAGCCTCCTGCGCCCATGTGACTTCCTTGGCCAACCTCACTCTGCTTTATACTTTCAGGCTGAGTCTGGCAGTCAGGGTACCCTGCTTGGCCCCACATGAAGTTTTAAACTCCTCCCACAGAGGAGTTTTAAAGACTGGAAAATACTCTCCACTTATGACAGAGGAGGTTCAACCCTGGGCTGGGCCCTGCCTTTGCACTGCAGTCAAGCGGAAAAAGGGAATCCATGTTTGGCGATGTTTTTGCCATCCGATCCAAGGACACAGGTGTAGCTCCCAGAGGGCATGGCCAGTGCAAGCAGAGAGAAGGGGTGGCATGCACACCAAGGATGGTGTTTCACTCCTTACCTCATGTTATGTGAGCAGGGCTTCTTGCTGTCTGTCTCCATCATCATAGTTCTGAAAAGCAGATCTTGACATGGGACTAGTGGCATCAGTCGGCCTAAACGTCCACCTTGCCCCATCAACCTGTCCCCAGCACAGACCAATATACAGGGCAGGATGACCCTGGACAAACCCTACCCTGTGATATGCTTCTGGTCTGCATTAGTTTGTGTTTTAGACACTTCCCTACCCAGAGGTAAAGTCTTTGTACTTAGTCATCCTCAGTAGATTTCTTTTCATTGACCTTGTTTGTGAGTTTGTATTCCCCAGTAAAGTCAGAAATTCAGATGCTTCATTATAAGCATTTTCTTTACCATTTCCTGATTAATCATCCCCGCCACCATGGTCATTACAGCGGTTCCTAGAGACCAAGCAATTGTAGGCCTCATTGGTCAGGCACCACATAGCACAAAGCTCTCACCTCAGAGAGCTATGATGGAGTAACTGAGCAGAACCACCAGTGGGATGCGGGCAAAGGCACTTCCCCCAGAGGAGGACATGGGAGGTATGTAGCTACAAGGCACACACTGAGCAGCAAGGCACTGGAGGAGATGGGGGAGAGTGTCAGAGGAGGGTGAGACAAGGGCAATGGAGAAGTGAAGCTGGAGACACAGATGGATTAAATAGTTAATTGGCATTATAAACAGCATAGGTGAGAGTTAGTTACCGAATCTCTTAAGCTACTTATTAACACACAACATGGTAATTTCCTGCCATTCTAAAGGACCACTCATCCTTTAAGACGCACCCTAGGTGTTCGTGCAGTTTGGGATTTCCCTACCATAAAAATGTACCCACTCATGAAAGAGGTAACATCTCCAGGAAGAACCAGGCTGCCTGGATCACCCATGCGCTGGTGCTTTAGTTACTCAGAAATGACAAGGTTGATGCTTAGGTGCAGGTCTCCTGGGCTCCTGTGCATGGTAGAGTGGGGCCAAGCCACAGCAGATGTGACTCCATGAAAATTTAATTAGATGCAGATATAGGGGATTTAAGTGGCAGTGCTGCCTTTACTTTACAACACACACGTGAGCCAGCAAAGAGGAGATTCAGTACATGAGAAAACACAAGGGACTGGATGAGAGGATGGAGGACAAACTTTGAAAAGGTCAGAGGTGAAGAGGTGTGGATCTGCTCGCAAGCAATTCATAACTCCAAAAGAGAAGGCAGAACTTCTGGACTTGGGCGTCTTCAGCTGCTCGTGACTCTTTCCATCCTCTTGCAGACATCAGGAAAAACTTTCTAACTGAAAGGGTTGTTAAGCGGTGGAACAAGCTGCCCAGAGAGGTGGCAGAGTTACCATCCATGGAGATATTTAAGAGACATGTAGATGGGGTGCTTAGGGACATGGTTTAGTGGTGGGCTTGGCAGCGCTGGGTTAATGGTTGGGCTTGATGATCTTAAAGGTCTTTTCCAACTGAAACAATTGTATGAGACCTTTCTACCATGGGGAGTGCCAGCACTCCCATAGCAGGTGGTGTCCCACGTGCCATGTCACAGTGAGATAACAGCATTATAATGATGGTGCTGTGGCTGCTGGGAGAACTGACCCAAGTGCAACCTAGCACATCGGAAAGACAGGAAAGGGGGAACCCGGTGTCTTCCCCAGGGGCATGTGAAAATCAAATGAAGCTTCTCAGTGTAGGAGAGGGGTCGTTGGCTTGGGAACATGAATCTCTCTGACACACAAAGCCCTGAGTCCCTGTTCTGTCACAAGCTCCCAGAGCCGTAGGTACCTGTGCAGAGAGTGCTGTCCTTGAGTTCCCATCCGAGCCTTTTATGTCTCAGTTACACGCCACTGAACATGCTAAGACCTTCATTTGAGAAGAGAGAAAGTCAGGGATGTGCTATTGCTGGAATTTCAACCAGTTCTGGAGGTGTGTTTGAATACAGCAAAGACTGTCTTCTAGCCCACGGCAGTGACAAGAGCTTGAGATCTAAGATGGAGTAGACCAGAACCATCCACTAAGCTGAATTCAGACAGCACATCTCAAGAAAGAGGACTGGATTTTAGCTGCTTTTTTCAAGAACCACCTGGGATTTCAATAGCCAGTTTGATTAAACGAGATTGAAACACCTCCATTGACAGCTCCAGAGGACACAGCTGCACGGAAGGAGTTGACAAGTTGCACCAACACTGCACTGGACAAAGAGGTGTTGCTGGCAGGGGCCAGCATGTCCACTGATCCCCAGTATCTGCAGGTCAGCCAGGAAGATCTTTGCCTCTTGTGCTTCTGCTTAGACGTGGCTCATCTGGTCAGAGCAGTAAGCGTGCAAGGGTGGGAGAGGACCAAAGGGAACTGTTTAAAGCCTGGTGTTGCACTCCCTGGAAACCATCAGAGCACTGGTTGAGGACTCTGTAGCTATGTGGGGTACCACAGGCCATCTGGGCCAAAGCTCTTGAAGGACTTTTTGAGGCTGTGAAGAGTGAGTCTACATGGTCCCTGCCAGCAAATAAGTGCTCACTTTGCCCACACCAGAAGGTATATGAAGGAACGTGAGTCCCTCACTGCCACCAACTGCACAGTACTGTGTAGATGCTCTAGCACTCCTGGAGAGAGGCTGAAAGGGCACAGGGTGTCAGAAGCCTGAAGACTTCCCTTAGCAACTCTGGGGGAGCAATGAGGGAGTGGAGAATATTGTGCTAAAGCAGTATTGTTCCAATTCCTTTGGTATTTCTTCAATGCCCGATTTGAAAATTATGTTCTCTAAAAACATATGCTCATTAGGAGGCACTTTCTCACTCCTGCTTGGCAGATTCATAGTTTAGCAGCAGCCACATCTTCCTGCTTTACCTGTACATAGCAGCTGATGCAGCTTTCTGAGCCCTCTAGAGATTGTACAGTCCTCCTGGACGGGCTAGGACCTTCTGCCTCCATGATGGGTATTGGAAGATCAGGCCTAGGAGAGATCTCTGGCTCCACTCTCTCAGAGTTCTGTCTTTGTGTGCCAGGTTGTGAAGGGCATTTTCCTCTTGAAAGCCAAGGGAAGCTATCTGGATGCAACTTTTTGGGTGGCTCTTTGAAACAGAACAAAGAGAGCAGAAAGCTGCTCCTAAAAAAGCTGATGTGCCTAACCCAGCCTGATTCCTTTAGACAAAAGCACCTACAACATCAGCCAAGTGCTTCATGTTGGCAGCACCGCCTGGAATACGCAGCCTGTGGCACTGCAGCAGAGCTCTGACAGCCCCACTCCAGCAGCAGAGCAATCAATCTCCTCCTGTTGCTGGCCTCGGCACCAGTCAATGCTCCTCAGCCATTTCTCCGATACCTGCAGGCTCAGTAACCTCTGCTGTAACCGGTGGTTCTGTGACTGATGTGTAAGGGAGGGATCCTCATCACTGCACAGCGCTCACCTCACCGCCTCTGCTGCTGTGGATGGTAAAGCATCCTCCCAAAACCGCGAGAGTCAAGTCCAGCACACATCAGTCTTTTGCTAAGCAGGCTCAATGTGTGCAAAGTGTCGAAAAAAAAGTGGGCTTGGCAGACACCTCTCTGACACAGAAGTGGAGTGAAGGGGCAGTGCTGCTGCAGGCTCCCTTTGTGCCCAAAGGACCTGATGCCTCCAGTTTAGGCTAAAGATGCTAAAATGTCACATTCTCTGGATAGTGTCAGGAGCTGGTGACCACACACCTTCTGGCACCACTGAGCAGACCACTAGACAGACTGGTTGATGCTCAGAGGAAGAGATCAGGAAAGGGTGACATGGGATTGCACTCATTCTTACATGAGAAAGGAGCAAGTGTGGACGGCCCACAGAAAACATTACAAAAAATTCCACAGCTAAAATCAGTCCCCTCATGAGGGGAGCTACCTCAGCTACAACAGCATGCTTTGAATCAGAGATGGATTTGTTTGTTCAAACTCTCCTTGCAAATAATTTCTAATCAGCAGTGCAGTTTTTGCTGAGCCCAGGCACGCAGGTTGCTCAGGAGGGCTGGAGCTGCCTGTAGAAATTTGCAGTCACCTGACTGGGGCCTCATCGTCTTCACAGGCTGTTTTGTAAACAGTCATTATAAATAATAAATCAACAACGTGCTAATGAAATGAGCTCTTTTTAGGATGCTTTAGAAAAAGACTCCAGTTGAACATAAAAGCAACTCTAATCCACTCTAGCAAATTATGAAGAGGACTAGACTATCTTGAAATAATGTTGAAATATTCCACTTCTGCCTTAATAGTGCAGAAATTGAGGGGGAAACTTTCAGAGGTATAGAGGAGAGTTCAGTTCCCCAAACCTGCTGCATTCAAAGGAGAGCTCTTGTACCATGCTACTTTGAAAACCATGGACGTAAGACACTGGTCCTATGTCCATGAAAACCAAACACCTGAAATCAGTTTGGTGGGCACCACCTTCATCCTTCAATAAATTAAAAAAATGTAACCTTTCTAAATCAGTGCTACTGTGAAATGGTCATGGCCAAGCGCTGCTTAAATTTGTGGTAGGAAACTTGTTGCTCCAGTGTGTTTTCAAGCAAAGGAAGGACCTGAGAAATCAAGAACCTACCAAAGAGACACTGAGATCGGGAGGCTAGGGACTGAGTAACAAGCAAGATGAGTTCTATGTCTTTGTGGTGAAGGTTTGTGCCCATTTAACAGTGAATTCAAGCTGAGCATATACAGAAGAGAGCACAGGGCTGAGACCCTCATCTTCCTTCTGTTTGTGAGAGTCGGTCCTGAGAATCAGAAGCTGGTCTGTGGAAGTGTAGCAAAGACACAGACACAAACACCTTCCTACAGGACAAGCAAGTCGTCAGAAGGGCAATTAGAAATAATAAGCGAGCACAGAAAGCTGATTGTGATAAAAGCTGCTGGGAGAGAACGGCACGAGAAGTTCTGGGTTGTTTTTCAGTGGGGTTCAGTGATGTATGGATTTGAGAGGATTGAGAACTGTTCTATACTATTCCATTGGTCCTTGTGTGGGAATCCATGTGTAATAGCTTCTCTTCAAAAGCTGTTCATGGATTTTTGAAAATTTCTGCCAGCACAGCACTCTCAGAACCTTCCTACGAATACAGACAGGGCCAGACAGCAACAAGTGCAAACACACAGATTATTAATGGGCTTTTGATAAAGGTCTGTGGTCCTTTATCACAGTGATTTTTGAGCTGCCAGCAGGACGTGGAAGCTCAAACCTGGTTGTGAGATGTTGGAGGTTCTGGTTCAGTCTGTCCTGGCCATATGCACTCTGGGGTGCATTTATAAGCAAACACCATAGGTTCCCTGAAGCTAAAGCTACCCCAGCTGCCTGTGGGCTGTATGAGCAGGAATGGAACATCAAATTCCCCTCACCAGCTATGGAAGTTTCTACTGCTCTATTTCTGTTTCCAACCCATTCCAACTGCTCCATGCAGCATACAGTGTACCTGGAGCTGTGAACCTGAACGTGAGCTGTGTGACTGCAAGAAGGAAAAGGTTGAGACACGCTGGTGGGCTCTGCGTGTAAGGAGTAGGTCAGCTCTAGTCTGCAGACATAATGAAGATCTGCACAGCTGTCTCTGGGCATGAAAAACAAAAAATGTCCAGCTATAGTAGTTGGATGCAGAGCTTGAAATCTGCCAGCAACTGCAGTTTTAGCACATGGATAAAGTCATTGATCAATTCAAAAGTGCTTGATAGACACATAGCAGATGATGACAGTTCACAGGAGAATGCAAGATGCAATAAATAAGAATGCTCAGAATGCACACACACACACACAAAAAAAAACACCCCACAGAAAAGTGAGCTGCAGCTGGGCTCAGGCTGCTTGGGCCAAAGTGTCCTGTTGGATCATCGGTGTCCAGTTAATCTTGGTACCCATCACACTATCTTGAATAAAGCCAGGCAGAAACTGGACCAGGGTAGAGGATCAGAGCTCCCAAAGAGCCATGAGTGCTTCAATTTCTGACACTGACCAGTGCTCAAAGCAGGGCTGAAAGAAGCAGCCAGTGCTCGGTGCCTGATTATTTTCCCTCATTTCCTCTGCAAGGCTCTTACCATCCAGTCATCCTACAGGGCCTCACAGCTGCACTGATCTACGAGGCTATGCACACACTGGCATTGTGCACCTGGGAGAGCAGCTGTTGGATTTTACACTCCAGCCTTCCTAGGTGCTGCATCAACCACAACATCCAGTCAGTCTCTGTCTCAACAGAGCGTGCAGCCTTCTGCAGAGATACCCAAAACATGCTCCACCCTCATGCAAGTTTTTAATAGATAGAGTGACTTTTGTCTGTTTGATAAGGAACTATCTAAATATGCATGGATGCAATAGGGTAAAACATCTGTCTGAGCACCCAGAGGTTTGAAATGGCTCCAGGTTACACTTTAGTCCTTCACTTAAATTTTTTAAAAGCAAGGTACTCCAGCGTAACAAAGTCCTGCTGTATTTTATTTACACAAAGGCATTATTCCTGCCGTTGTCTATGCTGGAAATTTTTGTTCACAAAATAGAGTTGGGCTTGGCTGTGCAAACAGCATCCTGACCTGAAGGAGAGACCACCAGCAATGTCTGCCCCATATTCTCGAGCACACTGACTGTGACAAGAGCCTTGGATTCACTCCATTTGTGAGCTCTGCTAACGTGAGATGAGACAGCTCGCAGAAGAAGACGAGAGTTCAAGAGCTGGATGCTGCTTTGCAGAGGTGCTCAATGTCTGTGATTTGCTGCACTCAGTGGGGACATCCTCATGCCTTGGAAAGCCATGTCAACCTTGGGACTTGACTGGGGTCTGTGGCTTTAGTGAAATTCATGGCCATTTCCCCCTCACTTATATCTGTTCAAACTGTGAGCTATCCCATACAGAGACATGTCTAGAGACTATTGTAGCAAAGGCAACAGGCATTTGTTCTCCCCTTGAAAATCTACAGTCAGCCATTGCAACGGAGTAGCATCTTCATGAGGTTCTTACTAATGTGGAGTGAGACTGGGATGTTGATCAGACACTGCTGGCTTTTAGTTGCGTGGGCAAAAGGGATGCCTTTTACAATATGGTACCAGGATTGCCAATGAAAGCAGCCATCCTATGATCAGTGCAACCTGTGAGGACTGAGATTATTTCAAAACAATACTGTTTACCACAGTAACACCAGAGACTGTCAGTTTTAGGAAGCCCCTGATGAGTTCTCACCAAGTGCATTCAGCTGCAATGTGGAATAGCAGCAAAAATCATAAGCAAACTTTGGGGCAGGCTTGTTATCCTCCTTTTTGCATTGCTTGGTTCTCAGTAATACTAAAGGCTTTAGAAGGCACCGCAGAGACTATACACTTTTTAGCTTGGTGATAAGCTGCCCTTGTCTGATACAACTCAACTCTTCTAGAGGACATCTCCAACCTCCCTCTGAGAATTCAGTCATGTTCCAGTCTGCCTCTGCAGGAGGACTAATGCACCTTGTAGCAGGTCCTGAAGACAACTTGCTTGAAATTCATGGAGGACAGAGCAAGGGGCACTGATGGAATGATGGGCATATGGCCAAAATCACGTTGCCACAATCCTGTCCCATGTCAGCCAGAAACTCTTAGCCTGCAGTACACATCTGATGCCCTCTGGGAGATGGGCAATAGCTACAGCAGACAGGGCTGGAGGAGCTAGGACCAACGGCCAGGTGTCAACAAGGAGACAACTCAGTACAGTACTTCTCACGGACTTCTCATATCTAGCAGATATGGCTTAGTTCATGTCCTACAGAAGCATTTGCTGTTCACTGTTCCTGCGAGCACGTGTGATGAAAGTCCTCCTAAGCTATGCAGTGTGACAGCAAAGGCCAAGCAGTTTGTACATCAAAGGAATGGACACAAGCCTTCTCAGTTTCCCCAGCCTTGCCTTTGCTGACCACAGCCCACCAGACAACCGCCCAGACAAGGCCTGGGAGAGGCTGCAGCACTAGATTTATGTGCCCATGGTTAGAAAGTGGTTGATCCTCAGATGGAATTTCTTATCCCATGGGAGGCCTTCCCAGCCTGGTCACAAAACCCAACAGGAGGCCACTCTGCCATGAACCAGCAGCTCCCATGCCCCTATTTGCACAGCCTGTGCTGTGAAGAGTCTCTTCAAAGCCGATGCAGTCCCTGAGGCTTCCTTGGCTGACTAACAGTGACGCACAAGTCATGAAAATGACTTTTCAGTGCTCAAGCCCATGAGCTTGAGGGCTGGGAAGAGTTATGGTGACCCACCCACCTAAAACACTGTCCTGGAGCTACTGCCCTGTCTCTGAATGAATGAAGAGCCCTGGGCTGTCAATAGGAGGAAAAGCTCAAACATTGTCTCTCAGGTTTACTCTATATTCTGTCTTTCCTCCTTTTTCCAGCCCATTGCTGTCTCCAGATTAAGCAGCAAAATCGTCACTCAACTTTGATATTTGCTGTAAAAATAATTCATAGCAGCACCAAACTGGCTGTCCGTGCTGCCCCACTGCCTGTGTGTTCCCAGTACCCTTCGCAGGAACACTTTAATCGATGCTCGCAGCATCCCACTGCCTACGTGTTCAAAGAAAGGAAAGTTGTGATGTTAGCGCTGTCATGACCTTCAGAGAAAGGGCCTAATTATTCCCAAGTAGGCAGCTTAGTGCTGGGCAGCTGCTAATGAACATTGATAGGGCATGAAACACAACCAGATGCAAATTGCAGAACTGGCTTAGGAGGTTTATGACAAAGATGATCCTGTGCTGGCTGCAGCTCCGTGTTTTTACCATGGCTGAACTTTTCCAGATTTCTGTCTTTCTCAGATACCCCTTTTCTTCCTCCTTCTCCACCTCCTCCCAAGCTGTTTACAAACCGAATGACTGGGGTTGTTGCAGGGAGCAGAGCTGTGTGCTGGAGGCCTCAGCTTTTGCTTGCAGGGACCAGGTGTTGGTCTTCAGGGAGGCCTCGGCAGTGCGGGGGCTGAATCACCATCTGCAGCATCGGCGGCTGCAGCAACTGTCTTTTGTTTCGGGATGCATGGGAAGCAAACTGCAGTGTCTCTGCAGAACGGAGCCAAGCTAGCAGCAAACTGGCACGCTCTTCCCATAGAGGACACAGGTGCCCACAGCACCGGTCTCTGCTGCCTTGGATCCCCAAGTAGCCCTTGGCAATAGGGACAGAAGTGCAACAAATAAAGAGGGCGTAATTTGAGGGAGTGGTAGCGGGTTGAGAAGAAGAGAGGTGGGTCAAAGCTGCAGAAAAATAGCCTCTGAGCTGGTCAGGTTGCAAAAGGAGCAGTTTCTGGTTCCCACATAGTCAAACTGCATCCCTGAATGCCGCTTGCACTTCTCTCTGGGAAAGCTGTGCTGGGGGCTGTGATTGCAATCACCCCTGGCAAGACCCTTTCCGCACATGGGAGGGGTGATAATCGCTTGTCTATTGTTAGCATCCTGAAGGAGCCCAGAGCACACTGGCAAGCTGTCATCAGCACGCGTTCGGTGCCTGCTCCTTGGCTGCCTGTCCAATTCCACCTTGCACAAGAAAAAGGAAACACGCAGAGGAGGCTGCAAAAAAGCTCAAGCGCCCTGAAGACAAGAAATGTCAAAATTCAGACTGCCCGCTCAGGCTGGCTTTGGCAGACCACGGAATGCCAACAGCAACAAGTCTTCCATTTTGCAAGGGGAAACATGTCTTGTTCAGTCTTGAAGAAATTGAGTCTGCGGAAGGTTGTTTAAAGTTTCGCAACCCCAGCATCTCCCGTCTGTGTTCTGGCCCTGCTCAGGACAAGCCTCCCAAAAGCTCTCCTGGTGATGGAAGTGTTCATCCCCTTCTGGGCTGGTCTGTTGGATACCTAATTCTGATTTCTGGCTGCCTGAGGGAAAAATATCAGTATCAGTAAGACGTCCAGTGTGTAAAGATCTCAGACTGCCCTGTCCCTGAGTGGCAAAATGGACTGATCGCTGGTGCTACAATGGAGCTTCCCGCCAGCACAAACACTAACAGGTCTACTTGGACTACACCCTTGCCTCTGCTCTCCCTGTGCCTTTTCGTGTGGGCAGAGATGGAACCGGGCTGCAAACAGCTCCCCTTCAAGCAGCCATTCCTGCAGAACCGCTCAGTCTGTCAGGAGTGTGCAAGTCCATCAAGGGCCACAGCTCCTACCAGCCTCACTTTCCTCCCGTCTTGGAGGGACACATCTGAGTCCAGAGGACATCAGGATTTTGTCAGAGCTCATTTCAGGGATCAATTACCTTTCCCAAAGTGGCTCACATCCATCTCATACCAGCTGTGATCTCACAGCTTGCTATTCACTCAAGGCTTTCCTCTGGGCAGTGGCATGATGGGCGGCAGACACGCTCCCTGGAGCAGTAGTCCCACACGAATCATTCCCTTGTTGTTCTGAGGCCTGGGCAAGAGATGAGGGAGAGAGCAACTTTAGCACTGCAGAGCATAACTCTGAATGCTTCTCAGTGGAAGACTGGACAAGTCCCTGGGAGAGAAACTCATTGAGGAAGACCAAATATCTAGAAGTTGCCTCCAGAATGTCCGCAGGACATAAATACTGCGAGCTTCGGGCAGTACCTTAGAGAGGTATGACCCTCTATGTACCCTGGTCCTCCCTAGGCATTTCGTTTTGACTCCTTTAAGAGACAGGACACAGGATTAAGGGGGGAACCTTTGTTGAGCTGCTGTAGACATCCTTACGTCCTTGTGACAACACAGGACGAGGGATGAGAACACAGTTTTACACCACTTTTTTCCTCTTGATAGGGAAATTTACAGTTGTCAAGGAGAAGTTTTTCTTGGTAGACAAGATGAAGCTTTCTTTTTCAACCTAGGGGCAAACAAATATCCTCACCTAGGTCCCCAGGCCCATCAGATGGGTGGCTGGATGGCTGTATGGATCACCTTCCTGCAATACGATTCTGAATCCAGCAGAGTCTGATCAGGAAATGCCCGTGTGCACCAGCAGCTCCTGGAGAAGAAAGAAAGCTCAACTCAATCTACTTCACAGAGACAAGAAAGGACATGACACTGCCAGCTAGCAGCTACAAAAGGAGCAGAGAAGAGATGGTCATCTGCCGGTCTAGTCTGGACATTACTGGATTAATATGTTGAAAATCTAAAATGGTCTTAGATATTGGTAACTGAAGTCTCAGGTTTCTGACTGATTCAAGTTTGATCTGAATTTGGTTTTCCCACTGATAACCAAACTTAATCCTCAATCACAATATCCAGAGAAAGGTTTTGCGAAATGGTACGCAGTCTAAACTGTAACTGGCATAAAGTGAGCTGGTTGGTAGAGGTGTGTTAGACAATTTGAGCAAGCAAACACGCACTCGTGCTGGTGAAAGTTCACAGCTCTCTCATTTTGCCAAGGCTGCCTTGAGTGGCACATTCATAGCTTGCCAAAATCCAGAATAATCTGGGATTTACTCACCATCACCATCAACTCTTCTGATTGAACACTGAGGAGCTGATTTGAAATTCAAGATGTAAATTGGACTTGCGGGTTTTTAGGCTCTAACCCAACCTAGTTATTATGACCTGATGCTATGAACTGATGTCACACTTTGCTGATCACTGTTGACTCAACAGAACTGTTCCTATTGGCTTCCAGGAAGTCCTGATGGCTCAGGACCTTACCTTACATTCAGCCATGTGTTGACTCTTTTTGCATGCACTTTCCATGCCCCAAACCTTAGTCCTGTGGTAGCTAAGACTGTCTCATCTTTGTCACATGTCATCTTTGACCTGTCTGAGACACAAAGCCAGTTATCCTGCCGACAGCTGATGAGTACAAATATGTTGCTCTCCTTTCCCCAACTGAAAACCCCCACTGTTGAGGATGTAGCCATACAATCACAGACAAAGACTACTTAAGGTTAGAAGAGACTTTCTTTTGTCACCTCCATATTAGAGAGGCCCTTCTTGCCACCTTTGATAGCCCTTATCAGTTGCAATTCCAGTTGGGCTTTAGCTTGCCTAACCTCATCCCATGCTCATAGTGTCTCTGTATTCCTCCCAGGTTACCTTTCCTTGTTTCCACCCTCTGCACGTTTCATTTTTGTGTTTGAGTTTGGCCAGGAGCACCTTGTTCATCCATGAAGGCCTCCTTGCATTTTTGCCTGATTTCCTGCTTGTCAGGATGGGCCTACTCTTGAGCTTGGAGGAGGTGATCCTTGAATACCAACCAACTTCCCTGTGCCACTGTGCCCTCCATGGCCTTTTCCCATGGGACTCTTTCAAGCAGGTCCTTGGTGAGGTCAGAATCTGCTCTCCCGAAATCCAGCACTGTGGGCTTGATTTTTACCCTCTTCCCTCCCCTCTGGATCCCAAGCTCCCCAATTTGATAGTCACTGCAGCCAAGGCTACCTTTGACCTTCCCATCTCCAACACAATACTCCCTGTCTTTAAGTATGAGGTCCATCAGAGCACCTTTTCTCGTTGACTCCTGTATCACTTGGAGGATGAAGTTGTCATTAATGTTTTCCAAGAACATCCTGGATTGCTTATGCCCTGACTTTTTTCCTACAGCAGTTGAATTGAACCAGTGATTGAAGCTCCCCATGAGAACCAGGGTCTGAAAATGCTAGGATGCTTCTAGCTGTCTGCAGAGGACCTCATCTCCTTGTCTACTCCCTGGTCAGACAGCCTATAGAATACACCCACAACAGTGTCACCCATAACCCTCATCCAGAAGCTCTGAGTTAGCTCTACATCCATCCCCAGGCAGAGCTTCATGTCCTCCAACTACTTTCTCACCTAAAAGGCAACTCCTTCTCCTCGTTTTCCCAACCTGTCCTTCCTAAAGAGACTGCATCCCTTCATTGGAGATGATGGTAGGTAGGTTAAGTTTTTCAGATTTCACAGGCTTCCTGCAAGCATTGTTACCATCTGGAGATCTCAGTACATCTCTCATTGTAGTGGTTTTGTCAATTCAGGGTCTAGAGTAAACAGCCTCAAATTGTGCGAGAGGATGTTTAGGTTGGACATGAGGAACAATTTCTTCACAGAAAGGCTCGTAAAATCCTGAACCAGGCTACCCAGGGCAATGATGAAGTCACCATCCTTGAAAGGATTTAGAAGATGTATAGATGTGGTGCTGAGGGACATGGTTTAGTGGTGCCCTGGCAGTTCTGGATTAATGGTTGGACTTGATGATCTCAAAGATCTTTTCCAATCAAAATGATTCTATGATTCTGAGATAGTCACCATTACAGAATAAGGCATTTAGCGCACCAGTATAGAATAAGGGTTGTTTTCTAAAAGTGAGGATGGTGCATTACAGCAAAAGTGAATACAGAGAAAAAGGAAGAATTAGCCAAATTTGGGGCTGATTCAAAGTCACCATAGAAGGTAGATTCTTCCTCCTTCTAAATAAAATTTTATTCTGATTCGGGAATAGCCAGGCTAGGCAATATGTGTCTCATAGTTGATAGTGTCACTGTTGGAGGGTGTATTTGACAACTACAGGTTTCTAAAGGCTGATCTTAAAATTCTGCTGTTATTGTACACGTTTACAGGGCTTCAGTGCACATAGTCTGAGTTCATTTCGGAGCACCTGATGTTGCAAGGATGCAGCTCTGATCACATGGTTAAATGCATCAGTCTCAGCAGTGAGAGGTTTTGCAGTGCCTGGACAGGCACTGATACAAATGCGTTCGAACTGATCAAAGACAAACTGGCCTTCCTGGGCATTGGAACAACTTTGACCATTTTAGGCATAGGCAGAATTATCAGGAATACTCCTGATCAAATATCCACCAAAAAATAGCAAAGAGCATCCCTAAAGATATCAGTGGCTAATCAGAGGAACCTGGCTTGATTAAACAGCTCTTGCAGGTACAACTGGACACTCAGAACGCCCATCAGGCAGGTACATCTCCAAGAACTGCAAGGTTAGAGCATCCCAGTGGGATCTTCAGCTTACAGACATTTTGTTGAAAGGAACCTTGAGCAGTCATCTGGTCCATCCTCCTGCTCAAAGCAGGCATAATTTAAAGGCTAAATCAGGTTGCTTGGAGCCTTAGCTTAATTTTAAGTTATAAATGGAAGTAGTCGATTGAAGAGTCAATGCAGAGGCAAGCACCTTCTTGTCAAAAACGTTGACTAAGTCTTGGTGTTTTCCAGGGAGTGAGACTCTGAATGTTCTTGGCAATTTGTATGTGTGTGTATATATATATATATATATCATCTCCAGGTGACCGGTGACAGCAAAAATGGTTGAATTGTGCTTGGCAGGTCTTCTCAGAGATACCCGTGGGGAAAACACCTCTTCTTGACAAAGTAGAACTGCTTGGTCTTGTGGTGATCACAGAATCACAGAATCATAGAATGGCTTGAGTTGGAAGGGACCTTAAAGATTATTTCATTCCAACGCCCCTGCCATGGGCAGGGACACCTCTCACTAGACCAGGTTGCTCAGAGCTTCATCCAGCCTGGGCTTAAATACTTCCAGGGATGAGGCGTCTAGAACTTCTCTGGAAAATCTGTTCCAGTATTTCACCACCTTCATAATAAAGAACTTCCTAAATCTTGAATGAGGATGATCTTGAATGAATAATCTTGAATGAGGGCTCAGAAGAGAGTTTCCAAAATAACAGCATATTTTCTGCCGAGCAGAGATGCATGTTCACCTTGCATTAGCTGACACTGGGTTGACTGTAAGCTCTAGATTTTCAGTTGGCTTGACTTGGGCAGAGGACACTTAATCATGAAGAGACTACTTTTCTTGTTGACTTCTGAAGAGGTGACATCAATCTCTCGTCTTTGTTTCTGCCTTAATATTTAACGGACCGCATGACACAGCCCTTTTCTTGGGTTTCCTAGATAGTTCTGGATATTAAAAACGCTGCTCAGCAGTGTATCTACCTCATTAACCTGGGCCTTGGAGTCTGCCCTGAATCTACTGATGCTAAAGGTGTGTGGCCAAGAGTGATTTGTAACAAAGAAGTCCTATTTCAGTAGAGAGGTGGCGGTGGGCTCACCCTTCACTGTGACCGCAGCCTCTCGCTGGTACGTGTTCTCCAAGAAACAAACGAAAAACCCACGGTGAATCTTTTCTACTTGCATGGAGCTAAACCATGGCTCTGGAGCTGGGCCACTGGTGCGTAACTGGGGGCGGCTGCACAGCTGCAGTGCAAGCAAACTGTCCCGAGAGGAGGCAGCGGAGAAGACTGCAGTGATTGCATTGTGATACAGAAGAAGTGTTAGAGCTAATCCATTGCCATCTGTCTTTATTTTGCTAACCCGTTCAGTTGGACGCCACATAAGTGCATTCACAGCAGATGAGCTGGGAGAGCCGTGGCATGGCAGCTCTTGGATTACTGGCATGAAAAGAATCCTTTTGTTCACGAGCCAGGAAGATTAGCTGCTGCCACGTCTGTGTCTGGTTTGTAGGACAAGAAAGAGAAGATGCAGCTCTCTTGCTGCCTTGGCCACTGCTTTGTGGCATCCCAGCTCCAGCTCTTTTCTCACCTCCCTCTTGCTTTATCCTTCCTCTGCTTCTTCCTTCCTGCTCTCTCCTCATCTTGAGCTTTCTCTGTCTATTCCATCTGCTTCTCTCCTCTCTTGGCATCTTCTCTGCTTCTGCTTGAGTGCACACAATATCCCTTCTCCTCTTCCCTGAGTTCAGGCGGGCAACTGAAAAGTTCAGAGCAGCGCAGCTCCTCTCCACCAAGGTGCTTTACCTGCAGCCCCTGCTGCGAGAAAAATTGGCTCACACCACCTGATCCTAGGCAATTTTGTTCACAGCGGGTGCTGAGGATAAAGAGCTTCAGTGCAAGGCGGCTGCGTTATGCTTAATAGTGGGGCTGTCGGTGCCAGTTGGGCGAGCGGCTGCTGGTTGAGCTGCCTTCGGGAGAGTGGAGCTGGGGAGGGAGGAGGGCTGGTCCATCCAGACCCCGTGGCCATGCGCTGCTGAAGTCTACGGAGTGGCGTGACCCATTTAGCCGTTCCCCAGACAATTTCAGGCGTGCCGTGACCCACAGTGTGAGAACCACTTCTCTCCACAGACGTAAAAGCCCTTTGTGTTCTTTAATTTCGGGAGTGCCATGCTGGAAGGAGATGCCCTTCACATGCCCTCTCTGCTGCACCTGCAGACTCTCTGCAGTGTCGCCTACTCAGAGCACAAGGGAAACCCAGTCCCTTCTGGTTTTGAGGTATGGGCACAGCCCCCAGCTCCAGGGCAGGACTGCACATCAGCCTCCTGCATGCCAGGCAGAAGCTGCAGGATCTGCGGGGATGGTTCTGCTTCCATTGTGCGAACCGAGGCTTTGCCAGTTTGGGTCCCAGCAGCATCTGCATGTCCGCCTGAGATCAGAGCTGCCTCCTGCCCACCCACCCCCCACTAGAAGAGGGCAAAGCATGGAGGTGAGGCAGGTAAGGGAGAAGGGAGATGGGAAGAGTTCCTGTTCCAGCTGCAGAGCTGGGCATGCAGCTTCAGCTACCTCTGCACTGCCCATCCCTGGGCTCGGACATGGTGTGCGCCCCGCAGGCAGGCTTGGCCTGGCAGATTAACCTCGGCACTGAATTCCCAGGCAGATACTGGCGAACAGGACCTTCCCTCATGAACTACCGGGGAAATGCAACCTGGTACCAGCCAGAATGGCCTTTAGAAATGATTGGGGACACTCACAATCTTCTCAATGATGTGCAAGAATCCCAGACATACTCTTAATATCTTTAACTCTGCCCTATACATCACAGTCACCAGGATGGGCACCGCAGCCAGCATTCCCAGACTCCACATGTGCAGTGACTTCTGCATAGGGATAAAGGGGGTAAAGAAAGGCATTTGTGTTGCTTCAGGTGTTGCCAAGCTGTCACTAATAGAGGTGAAAACTCACCCAAGTGAAAAAATTTCCCAGAAAAAGGTCTCTCAGTAGTGCCTAAAGTGAATGCTGTGGATGAGAGTGATGGTGCACCCCCAGGAGCCAACCTGCTTCCTGTCCCTCCAGATACTCAGTCCCCCTCCAGCATCCTTCACAGCTACCTCCGACTTTTGGTCTCCATTTGTGAAAAAACTTTATAATCTCCCTGACTAGGAAAGGTTTTGGGTCATATACAGATGAATGGAAGGAAATTAATTTTCTGCTTGGGCACTGAATTGTCCTAGGAGAAGACCTTCATCTCACACTTCAGCTCACTGGACCATGCAGGCCTGTTGAATTTCCTCATGTGACACTGCAGGGGGCTATTTGCGCCCTTCATAATCAAATAAGAGTCAGAGATTCATAAAAGATGAGAAATTAGAATCCCTGCTCCCTTGCAGGGTGAAAAAGACCCTGTTGACAAAAAACAACCAGAATTTGACCTCCATGGTTTTTGGAGCTGGTCAGCAACCTGGGTGTGCCTGGTGACTCCAAAGCTCAGCACATTCATCAACATGGGGATGTCTAGGACCCCATGTTGGCCAAGTGTTTTAAGGCATTTAAAAACCAGGTACCTGCAATCACTACTGGTTTGTGAAATTGCAGAATCAGAGATTCACAGCATGGTAAAGGTTGAAAGGGACCTGTGGAAATCATCTAGTCCAGCTGCCCTGCTAAAGCAGGTTCACTTAGAGCAGGTTGCGCAGGAACGTGTCCAGGTGGGTTCTGAATCTCTTCAAAGAAGGAGACTCCACAATCTCTCTGGGCAGCCTGTTCCACTGCTCTGTCACCCTCAATGTTTTCTAGAAATGTATGAGGCCTCCATTATTGCTTTGTGCCATCTCCTGGAAGCCAAGTGGGGATCTTACTCCCTTGCACAGAACATCCCTGCATTGACTTGGCAGTTGGACAAAGAGAGTTCTCTCTGCTCCCCAAGGCAGAGCTGAGCACCCTCCACCACGGGATCCTCAGCAGCCGAGCGAGGCCATGCAGCTTTCCGCTTCAAAACATCCTTGCACGTGAACTTCTCAAAACGTCCTTGCACATGGATCTTTGAAAATGGTGGTTGCCTTTCCAGTCCTCACATGCTTCCCATGGCTTAGAAGAAATGTGGTTGCAACATTTGCATGGTCACAGATCTGATCCTGTCTGACTTCACCCCTCCACATGTGCAATCAGGGGCTTCTCCAGCAGGGATCTCCTGGTGCTCCGGGCAGGCGCAGCACTGGATGATGAGCAGCTAGGGGGCTCAGGCATGTCTGGCAGTGGTGTCCGTGCCAGGGCACCCACAGCAGCGGGATGGGGACTGCCAGGTGTTGGGTTCTCGAGCACAGGAGGCGAGACGTGCCGGCTCATCGCTCTCCGCACCGGCTGGGGCTGGCGAGAGCCCCGCCAGCACCCTTCGATCAGATGGGAGCTGAAGGGCTGCCTGGCTCTCCGTGACTCAGCAATAATGCTTTGGGTAGTTAACATTTCATTATCATTTTTAAAGGCTAAGTGGCTTTTACCACCTGAGAAGTATATTAATGGCCCCAGTAAAACACTCCCCTGAGTGCCCTAATGCTTCTGTTATATCGATTCATTTCCCCCCTTCCCCCTTACCTTCTTTCTTTTTTAAAACATTTTTTCTCTCTCCCTGCATGTATTCCCCCATTATGAAAAATACACACTCATTTGTACGGTGCAGACAGGGGGAATAATGCCCTGCTCCAACTAATAATGCTGCCGAATCCTCCCCCACCCACTTGCTTATTACTCCCCACAGCAGAGAGACAAGAGGCAGATGGTGACAAATTCCTTCCCAGCCCCCGCAGATGATCAGTTTATGCCCTGAAGCACACAGGGGTTTCTTGGGGTTTGGGAGTGGTTTCCTTCAGCCTCTGGAAACCTCCTTTCCCTTGGGTGGTGCTGCTGCCTCGTCTTGTTCCCCGTGCAGAGCCTGTTTCCCAGGATGGGGACACTGTGTGAAGGCCCCTCAGCATCCATCTCCAACCCTACTAAAGAGGAGGGGGCGGTTTGGTGCCACATTTCAGGGCTAAGCTGAAAGAAACAACTGTTATGAGAGTTTTGGTCATTTGTCAGGGCAGGTCGCAGCAGAGGGACCTGGATAAAGTCTTTGGTTGAGGTCTGCTCTTCCTGGCACCACACTTCCTGCTCAGACGGACATCGTGCCGTGGGACACCTGACCTGGTCAATCCCAACGAGGAGGCAAATCTCCCTTGCCCCACGCAGTATGTGCCTGGTGCCAGTAGCTCTGCAGCCTGCACATGGGTCTCCTGCACCAGAGCTTTTCTCCTCTACCCCTTTGCAGTCACTCTCCTCATGTGAAAGGTCAGCACTGCCAGGCCCCACCCTACTCTGTCCTCTTCTGCGTGTGGATTGCAAGCCCAGGAAAAGTTAGATCACCGATGCCATCTCCCCTTGGTCTCTCTTCTCCTGGTCCTCCAACAGAAGTCTACACCTCCTCTTACGAAATCTAAGGGACAAACTAATAATGTAATTAATACTAATTAATAATCAGCGTTTCCGAGCCTTCTGTAGCCTCCAAGAAGCTTCCCAGCATTCCCATCACAAAAGCTCCCATGTGTGTCTCTCTGCACCAATATGCAGTAAAAAAGCCCCCTCTCCCCTGCCCAGCACGTCTCCCACTGCCCCACCGTTAATCAGTTTATAGACTTATTACAGTCAAGGTGAGATTTTTGCTTTTCCCTCAGGGTGAAGCATCACAACAGGGAGCCAGAGGTATCCTCCTTCCCAGGAGCACTTCTCCAGCAGCCTGGCCTCTGCCTGCTGTACTCAGTCCATCTCCCCTTCCTTATGGACTGGCTGGAGTTGATTTTGCAAGGCAGCTGGCAAAGCAGCCTGGGTCACTTCCAGCTTCTCAGCTTGAAAGGCTGAGAGACCTGGGGCTGTTTAGTCTTGAGAAGAGAAGGCTGAGAGGGGATCTGGTTCGTGTCTAGAAATATCTGAGGCGAGGGGGTCAAGTGGAAGAGGCCATGATCTTTTCTGTGGTGCCCTGGGATAGGGCAAGCAATAAGGGGGACAAGCTGGAACCCAGGAGGTTCCACCTCAACAGAAGGAGAAACTTCTTTGCTGTGAGGGTGATGGAGCCTGGAACAGGCTTTCCAGAGAGGGTGTGGAGTCTCCTTCTCTGGAGACTTTCAAAACTCCCCTGAATCTGTTGCTGTGTGGCCTGCTCTGGGTGATCCTGCTCTGGCAGGGGAGTTGGACTCGGTCTCCAGAGGTTCCTTCCACCCCTAACATTCTATGGTTCTATGATTCTCAGTCTACCTGCACACTGGAGGCCAAATGAGCCCCAGGATCACTCTGCAGGGAGTCTGCCTCAGAGCCCTCCTGCTCTGTGAGCTCCACCAGCACTTTTCCTGCCTCCCTTCTCCAGAGCGTGACTCCCATCCTCATGCTCATCTTTGCCTCTTCTCTTTGCCCCAGTGCTTCTCGCAGCACTAAGGGGACATGAGGCAACCACAGAAAAAGTCTCAGAAAGGCTCTGGGGGTGCTGGGAATACTTCTTTGTGCTGCCCATGGATGTGACGGGGTAGCTTTGCTTGGGTGACATGTGCGGTACAGTTGGATTCATTCAGCTGGTTGCACACAGTGGGAAGCAGGACACGATATCCACACAGATACAGCTTCCACAAGTCCAGAACAAATATGTGCTGTTTCCAGAGGCTAAGATGAGCTCTCCAAAGACCCCGTACCTCATGCATGGATGACTACTGCTAAAAAAGGTGAGTGTTGAATCAGGTTGAATGCAACCTGATCAATCCTGTCTTGAACCGTACAGCGTGCAGAGACCTTGTGAGTGGGGGCCTCATCCAAACCCTGTGACCTTGGCCTCATGTCTGAGCATTCAACAACATCCCCTCATGCTCTGCATGAGCCAGGTGAGACCAAAAGTTGCTCTGCTCATGCCTTTGCCCTGGGTCTCTTGCTGGACCTCTCTCAGAGCAGAAGATGCCATCTTCCACCCAGGTCCTAGAGTGCCTCCAGCATCCTCAAGGAGTATGAAAAATGGGAGAACTCATCTCCTTCATTCATGCTCGGCAGTGGGGATTATAACTGGAGTTTAAGTCTCCACTCCATGTCAACTGCAGGAGCAGCTCCAGGCTGTTGAGAAGGAGTCAGGATATCTCTCTATCCCTGGGAAGATCCTCCCTGCCCACAAAGGCAGACCCCAAATTCCTGGATGCTGCGGGCCGCACAGATCAGGCAGGATCCTCCAAACCCACATCTGGTACATCACCAGTGGCACACGTGCTGCTTTGTGAAGTCCTCTGAGCTCATGGACTGGGACAGCAGAGCTGCTGAGTGTGGAGCTGTTACGTCATAGGTTCTTGTGTGACAGCTCCTTGAGCTTGATGGCAGTGAGAGATTGTGAAAAGATGGTAGGAAACATTCCCAGTGGAAGACTCTCAAAAAGCTTGACACGTTTGTTACCTGCTGAACTTGGGAGTTGGGAGGGGTTTGTTTTTTTTAAAATCCCCAAATATTTACATGAGTTTATTTGCTTTACAGACTCGCTTACCTCTCCTCTCCACCCCCAACTTTCATCAAAAAGCCATTCCCTGATAAATGAAATGCCGATTAAAAAAAGATGGGAAAGCAGTGAGCATCCCTGACAGTGACAGGTCTCAGGCTGGCCCAGTCACCAACAGATTGTGTTCTCCTGTTGGTGAACGTCACAACTTAAAGATATTCAATACTGTTCCAGATCCCCACAAGACTGCTGCAGCATCAAAGGGCCTGTTAATGTCAGTGAAGGCTTTCATAGAGTCAAGGAACTGTTTAGGTTGGAAAAGACCTTTAGGATCATTAAGTCCAACCATTAACCCAGCCCTGCCAGGGCACCACTAACCCCTGACCCTCAACACCACACCTCTACGGCTTGGAAACCCCCCACTCCCGGGGATGTGGACTCCACCCCTGCCCTGGGCAGCCTGGGCCAGGTCTGAACAACCCTAGAGAGGAAGAAATTGTTCCTCACTCCCAACCTAAACCTCCCCTGGGCCAACTTGAGGTCATTTTCTCTTGTCCTGTTGATTGTTCCTCCGGAGAAGACACCAACCTCCCGTCAGGGAGTTGTGGAAAGCCAGAAGGTCTCCCCTGAGCCTCCTTTTCTCCAGGCTGAACAAGCCCAGCTCCCTCAGCCTCTCCTCACCACACTCCTGCTCCAGACCCTTCCTCAGTTCTGTTGATCTTCTCTGGCCACGCTCCAGCCCCTCCAGGTCCTTCTGGGAATGAGGGGCCCAAAACTAAACCCAGGATTCAAGATGTGGCCTCACCAGTCCTGCCCTGCCCTAGTCCTGCTGGCCATACTATTTTTGGTACTAGCCAGAGGAGGCTCCTACAAGCTCTGTAGGAGGGCTTATGCAGTCATTTCTATTACCCACTGCTAATAATCTCTTTAGGCCCACCTAGAAAAGGAAATTCCAGTAGAAGTCCATGTGGGTGTTGAGTCTCTTCTGTGTCACAGACAAGGGCTTTCCTCCACTAAAGTTTTTCTTCTTCAGCTGACATCCCCATTTCTGCCGAGCAGACACCAAATGAAGGTGGAAAAACACAGCCCTCCAGGAGGGAACATCCAAACCTGAGGAGACATCTGTATGGGGAGACGATCGGAGAGGAGAGGGCTAGAGGATGGGGTGCTCACAGTCTCTCTGTCCCCAAAAAAGGCTCACTCCAGAAATGTGCAGCTCTGGAAAACCTCTAGAGGGTCAGCTCTTGGAGATGTCACAGAGCCAGGCAGAGCAGAGTGCCTGGGAGGGACAACCACCGATATCAGCCCAGGCTTGGGGTGAAGGGATCAGGAGCAGCCCTGTGGAGAAGGACTTGGGGATGCTGGGAGTGAGGAGCTGGAGCTGAGCCGGCCCCATGCGCTCGCAGCCCGGCAGCCACTGGCCCCCTGGGCTCATCCCCAGCAGCGTGGGCAGCAGGGCCGGGGGGGATCCTGCCCCTCTGCTCCCAGGACTCTGGGGAGACATCCCCTGCAGGGCTGGCTCCAGCTCTGGAGTCCTCAGCCCAGGAGAGACAGAGAGCTGGTGGAGCGGGGCCAGAGGAGCCCCAGCAATGCTGGAAGGGCTGGAACCCTCTGCTGGGAGGCCAGGCTGGGAGACTTGGGCTTGTTCTGCCTGGAGAAGGCTCCGGGGAGACTTTCTGAAGGCCTTTCAGGGCTTCCAGAGGCCTGTCAGAAAGATGGGGAGGCACAATTTAACAGGGCCTGTTGGGACAGGACAAATGTTAATGGTTTTAGTTGCGACAAGATGAAGGTTAATGGTTTTAATCTAAAAGACGTAAGATTTAGATTAGATAGAAGGTAAAAAGTTTTTACACTGAGGGTGGTGAGACCCTGGCCCAGGTTGCCCTGAGAGGTGGTCAATGCCCCATCCCTGGAACCAGGAGAGGTTGGGCCAGTGCTCTGAGCAACCTGCTCTAGTTGCAGATGTCCCTGCTCCCTGCAGGGGGGTTGGACCTTGGGATAATTTAAACACTTTTTTTTCTGACCGGGACAGCAATCACCCAGCCAGATTCCAGTGTGACTTACTGCAACACACTGCCTCAGCTCAGCTGGGATAACAAGAGCTTTGGACTTCCATTTTTTCTTGAAAGTTTCTTGCTATTTTTTTGTTCTCAAAGTTCTTTCCAAAGACTGGCAGTTCAGTAACATCCATGTAACACTGTATAGCACCAAGAGCCAGTGGCTCCCTCTGCCTAGACACAGGTGCTCCCTTCCCAGGATCCTTAGTTTTTCCCTGTCCCTAAATCTGGGGAAACACACTCCTCTCAGCATTTATTCTTCCATAGGCAAAGTCTCTGCTCTTTGTTGCCTTTCTAAATGACCTTTCCCTATCTGGTCATGATTTTCTATCTAAACTACACGGGACAGGCAACTTCTTTTCACTGGCTCTAACATTTGTTGATATAAAATGGAATTCTTATCTCTGATGAAATACACCACTTCCTTTTCTCATCCAGTTTTTTACTATTTCAGGTGAGCTGCAGAAATTAACTTTGGCAGTTTCTTCTCTCAGTACTTTTCTCCTCTAGGAGCTCAAAGACAGCTTGATGACCTGCACAGCCCTCTGGGAAGAGAGGCTGCAGGCATCCTAAAGAGTCACTGAACCTTTCTCCAGCCCAGAGGGACTTGTCCCTCCCCTCCTCTCTTCCAGACCTTGACATCCTTTGCATATATATCCTGACCTCAGGCTCTCTGCATGCCAGGCAGGGGTGTGCTCCCCGGAGACTCTCCTGCAGCTCTGGAGGGAGGAGCAAGGACGGTTTGTGGAGCAAGAGGTACAGTAGCAGCAAGAAGAAAGGGAGGAGGGTTTGACCACACTGGCCAGGATTGAGCAGTGGCTTTCGCAGCTCTCTCATCCAAGCCCAAGCTACCTCCAGAGCAGTCCCAGCAGAAGCCGTTGGCTCTCAGACCCATCTGCTCCTCCTGGAGGTTTTGGAAGCCAACACCACACATACCAACAGTGACACAAGCTACTGAGGACATCTGTTTTGACATTGGAGGGGACATACTACTAGTAGAAGCCTTTCAGTCCCAAGAGCTGAACCTCCAGTGGTCCACCACACCCTCCATTTCAGTGCCCACAAGCGACTCCCTGACCACCTCCCAGCCTCACCAGCCCCTCTCTCCACATTGCTTCCTCCCCACTGGCTCCCCAAAACATTAGCCCTTTCTTCCCTTTGTGTGCCCCTTTCCCACCCAGGTCCTGCTTCCTCTGTCACCTCAAGCTCAATGACATGCTGCTGGAGTGGAGAGGACACGGCTGCGAGGCGGATCTGCAAAATACGGTGAGATGAGGAAGCTGGCTGAAACCGATGCCCAAGTCTGCAGGCTGTCACATTCAGAGCTGCACTCCTGGAAGTGAGAAAATTTGGTCCCGATAGTAACACTTGGATCGCTGCTTTGCACAGATGTAGCTCCTTTCTCCAGCTTCTGTTTTAATACACGCGGTGCTGCCTATTCCTGGAGACACAATTCAGTGCGTGCTGCCGGATGGAGAGAGAGGCCCATGAGATCCCATCAGCTTGACTCTTCAGTCGAGGGGTTTCCCATTGTTCTCCCAGAAAGTTAGCCAAATCCAGGGATGTTCTGCCCCAGGGGGTCATGCCTGGCTTTTGGCATATCCCACTCACAAAAACCACCCGGCCCTCAGCCTCCAACCGTTGCATTTCATGGGAGAGGGAGATTTGGGGACCGAGGGTCAGACACCAGGCCCTCCTTTTCTTTTGCTTTTACCCATCCATGCTACCTGGGGCCAGGGGTGCTGGAGTGAAGCGGTTGAAGGGATGCTCTTCAACAGCACATTGCTGCAGCCATGTGGTGTCCTGGCAGCTGGAGGGGTCCCCGCTGGAGCAAGATGTGCATGTTCGGTGGGACCCGGATGGCGCTGCAGCTGCAGCGCTGAGCTGCCTGGCTTTGGGGCTTTCAGATTCACAGCCCTAATACAACATTAATGGTTTTTGCTAGCACTGAATATTTATAAACCAGGAGCAAGTTAATGCCCATCTACTGAGAAAGTGGGGGCTGCAAAGGAGAGAGCAGACACTCGGTCTCTGTTTCGCCATAGGGGACTGGCCAGGATCCTTCCCACATGACAGGCCGTGGGACCTGCCCTGTCCATCCACTCAGGAAGGGGAACAAGATGCAGACAAGGAGGACTCAGAGCTGAGCTGTCCACAATACCTCTCCCTCTCCTTTCAGTCCTACGTCTCTGCCTAAATTTGTGGAAAACTGCACAAGCTCACACCAACCTACCTCCCTCTCTCCCCTCTCCCATCTACCCTCCTAAGTCCACTGTGCTGCTGCACCTCTTCCTGATGCCCAGCCCTCCCAGCTGGGGTCTCTTGTGCCCCTCATCTGCTCTCCTCAACATCCCACTTCCTTCCCACATCCCAGACCAGACACCTCCCTTTTCCAAACCCTGCCCTCCCCTGCTCTCTTAGATTCAGCTTTGACTGTTTTCCAGAGCTCCTTCCCTCTTTCTGCATATCCCACATCCTGAAGATGCCACTGGGACCTGGTGATCTCTTCCCTCATCCTGCCACGTCCCCATAGCATCCCACAGCACTGGCCGAGCCATGAAAACCACTGGTGCAAGTGGGTGGCACATCACATCAGAGGACCGTTCCCATCAGGGAAGTGAGGAGACCCTGTGGAGACTCTCTCTCAGGCCCCACAGGCTCCATGTCACACTGCTTCGTGGAGCGGCCTCCACTGACTGCTCCAGATAAGTCTTTTTCAGCAAGAAAAGCAGACAGAAGAAAAAAGTTTATTTTCCCTTTTTACCCAGTTTCGAAGGGATGCTCTGTTTTTCCCTTGGGTCTTGAAATCTTTTGTATGGAGAGAGAATGAAGAAACACCCTGCTACAGCTTTCTGGCCCTCTGGAGCGATATGCCAGCCCCCAGGTGACATCACTTTTGGGGTGTGGGCGCTTTCTGTCCCACCCAGGCTCCTCAGACCACTCTTCCTGGGGAAGGGCAGGTGGAAAGCCGGGGTGGAGGGAAAGCGCAGGCGGGCTCTGACACACCTGGGACAATGCTGCAGTGAGGAGCAGGGCTGGGCTCTGCTCCAGCTCCTCTCACCTCACGCCGGGCACTGCAGCTGAGGGGTCTCAGGCAGGGGGTCGTGGGGGGCAGGCGCATCCCCCCCTCCTCATCCCCACCGCCCAGGGAGCACCCAGTGGCCCAGGCCACCTCTCGCCTATCTTGTTTGAACCGTCAGCTGCAGCAATAAAAGCACCTCCCCTCCCCAGTCCTACATTAAAAGAGCCGGACCTAAAATTAATTTAGCCCTGCTCTTTGTTGTGGACAATACAGAGGGGATATTGTGTGTGGGGAGAGAAAGGCTTTTTGTTTGGGTGAGGAGACAGCGGCGGTCTGTTCTTGCGGACATCTGAAAACAAGGCTGGGAAGAGCGGCCCTTTAAGTTCGGCTGAAGCAAAAAACACACAGCCCCATCTCACAATTAAACACAGTATCAAACCGAGAAAGGATCAATTGAGCCTAAAACAGAAAGCTCCCCATGTGACAGATTCCAGAAAGTACGTGATACACCATGCCCAGGGCTAGTACATGCCTGCTGTGTTTCCCAGTACATGATTAATTTGACTCAGGGCAGGAGGCTGCAGGCAAGGGATCTGCAGCACACACTGAAAAGTTTTAACACTTTGAAGACTGGAAGCGTGGCTGAGCACGAGAGACAAAGGCAGGGAGAGCGGGCAAGGCAGGCGGGATGGACAGGCAGCCGGGCTGCTCTGATTTTCCGTTCATCGCCAGCAAAGGGTGTTTCCCGCTGGAGCCCAACACCAGGCTCACATCCCCACATCCAGAATCCCACCTCCAGTCCCTGCGGGGGAGCTGCTCCCCATAGCCATGCTCCCAGAGGGGACTGGGGGGCTCAGGGTCCATAGGGCAATCCCTGGGGCTGCAGCCTCTTCCCTTGGGGCAGGTGACAGGGATCGCTTGGGGAGGACGTTTGCTTCCCTTGCCCAGTCTCACAGGTGACCTTGGAGATGCGGGGATTAGAAGCAATTAATCTATTAGTCCTTTAATTGCTGGAGAGGCAGCGGGCACTTTCCCCGGGAGGCAAGGGGTGGCGCTGCGACACCAGCAGAGCAGCCCATCCTGGTGGGGTGCAGGTTAGGGACACTGGGGTGCCAGCCCCATAGCTGCCCCTACCACCCCGCCTACTCCACTGGCTGGCCACGGGGGGGACATAGCTTCTCTTAAGGTGGGATGCAATCTTATGCGATCCTAGCCCAAGGGGTTCAGGCTGGGGACACGGAGGTGTCCCCCTGAGCTGGATGCCCTCTCCCGCCACTGCTTGGACGAGTGGGATGCAGCCCTTCCAACAACAAGACAGCTGGTTCCCATGTTATACGCTGCCCAGCCATGGAGAACAGGCAGAGCTGACTACCCAGCTAAGGTCGACCCCACCAGCCTCGCACACCTCACCGTCATGTGGGATGGCTGGAGACGGGAGCCAGCAGTTCTGCTTCTTACTGCCAGCATCTTTGCCCAGGCCTGGGAATGGTGCTAGCCTGCAAGCCCCCAGGAGCCACACTCCCCATCCTCAGCCCCAGCTCTGGATGCTGCTGCAGAGGTGCTGCAGGGAGCCAGCCCCAAGCCACAGTTTGGGACGGGAGGAGCCCCAAGACTGTTGGACGACATGGCTCCCCAGGGCTGCTCTGCTCCCTGCTGAGCCGAGCCTCAAACCTGTGCCACTTTACCCCCAAAGAGGTTTGTCAATAGGGCAGCTCAGGCTGTCTTGGGCAGGAACTAGACCCACAAGCTACCAAGGAAGCGCCCCACAGACATTTGGCACCATCCCCTCTTCATGTGACTCTCCTGGGGGGTTGTGCATTTCAGTTGGCCGCACGCAGGATGCCGAGCAGGATGGAGCCAGCAAGCAGCAGGGTCAGCCTGTCCTTGGGCTCTGCTACCCCCTCATAAAATGCAGACGCTCCTGCCTGCCTCACAGAGGGGCTCCGTTCATTATCCGCTGCAAAGTGCTCCGAGATCCTCGGATCAAAGGTGCCGTCACAGCGTCGAGCCTGATTATTATTGATTATCCGTTTCAAGCCAGGTCCCAAACGAAGCCAGCGAGCCCTGAATGCGGAGGAGCCGAGGGAGGGCCCAGCAATCGACTGGCGATTTTTACTGCGGATGACCCAAGCCAGGGAGCAATTTCTGTTCATCCATCAAGGAAGATCCAGGCGTGAGCAAACAGTCAGGTCATGGGCATTCATTTTATTATTAAATCCTAAAGGGGCTGCGGCTCGTGCAGCTGGATGTAAGTGATCTTCGTGTTAAAAAGACGAGCTTTGAATTTAATTTTGCAGCCAGGCTGATAGACCTGGAGATGACTCAGCCGGAAGAACCAGCCAGGCCTTCTCTTCAGGGAGGATCAAACACAGCCAGGGAGAGCCAGGGGCCAGCTCCCAGCACAGTACAGCCCTCTGGTCCCTCCATGGAGCTCATGGTGTCCCCACGTTGCCCTCCTGTCTTCACTCGGGCCGGTTTCCTCTTGAACCGTGTGCCAGGGTGGCTGCTTCACAGCCTGCACTCACATAGAGGGTTGCTCCTGTGCTGGGAACAGGCTCAGAGCTCTGTTACGCTGACAGAAATGAAGGTGGAGTGAATTGCAACAGAGCTTTGCTGGTGTGAACCATCCCTGGAGCAGGAGCCTGCGCTGCACCATGTATGGCTGCACCACATGCAACTGTACCATGTACACTGCACCGTGCGTGGCTGTACCACGCTCACCGCACCACGTGTGGCTACATCTTGCATGGCTCTACCACATACACTGCACCGCCAACAGCTGCCTCCTGCACATCACACCATAGAGACTGCACCTCGCGTGGCTGTACCACACACACTGCACCCCTCAGGCTGCACCATATGTGGCTGTACCATGTGCACCGCACCACGTGTGGCTGTACTATGCACACCACACCACTCAGGCTGCACCATGTATGGCTGTGCCACGTGCACTGCACTGCATGTGGCTGTACCACACACACCGCACCACATGTGGCTGTACCATGTACACCGCACCACACACACTGGTCCACGTACCCTGGGCCATGCATGGCAGCTCCATGAACACTGCACCACATGCACCGCTTCATGCGTCGGTGCACCACGCACACTTGTACTGTGTGCTCCGCATCATGTACCCGAAGCCGTGCATGGCTGCATCCACCTTCTCCTCTGTGCCAGGGAAGGGCACAAGCTCTGTGCCCCGGGCCAGCAGGAGCAGCAGGACAGGAGCTGGCGAGGAGGTGCTGTTGGCAGGCAGGATGCTTGTGCCCGTCAACCACGAAGGAATGTCCCCAGAGGGACTGTGAATGCAGGATCTCGGGCGCTGGGAGCTGAGTCCTCTCTTCTTGAGTCCCCAGGAGGCAGCCCGTGAGGAGTGGGGGGTGGTGCCGTGTGGGCTCGGGGTGTCCGGCACCCCAGGAGCTGAGTGCATCAGCAGCGCCTGTAATCCCTGGTGCCCTTCCTCATCCTCTCCCTGCCCCCACAAGACTGGCTCCACTTTCCCCAGCAGGAGCCCAAGGAAAAAAAAAAAAATAAAGGAAGAGAAAGAGGGAGGGAGTGAAAGAGAAGCTAAAAATCTGTCTTCTTTAATTAATGAGGCAAGCCAGCCTGGAGAGCACGTTTGGGATCGCAGGCCCCCAGCCAGGGGCGAGCCGGCAGCCAGGGCCGGTGACATGGAGGAAGAGAGATGGGGGGAGCGTGGGGGGGAGACAGGCACAGCTTTTTATACTCTCCTGTTAACTGATCCACGGAGCTTTCCTGGCATCGGTTTCAAAGGTATCCCTTCACTAATCCGCTGGGCTGTTCCAGGATGGTGGTTTTGACCAGCAGGAAGGGGGAAGGGAGGGAGGAGAAACGGTCACAGGCAGACTGCACCTTTTCACAGCCAGCAGGAAAGAAAAGCAGGGGTGTGGGTGTGGGTGTGGGTGTGTGTGGACCAAGAGCAGAGGGTGGTGTGGGGCCGGGGAAGGAGGATGCTGGGGAGCCTGGGCTGGGGAGCTGCAAGCTGGGCATCATGGTCGCTAGGCCAGCACTACGGACAGCTTGCTGCAGTGTCCGGGGAGAAAACCAAATGGCACCTTCCAAATATAGCTCCTACCACGCATCTGCCCACTGAGCACCGCAGGTATCCCAAGCACGTCTTCCCTGGCAGGCTCGGCTTAATATAGGTTGACCTCCTCTCCACCAGCACAGGAACTGACCTTCCACAGGAGTCCAAGCAGGGCAGGAGGGTGATTTCTGCTCCAGGGTGGATACCACAAGGCACCCACCCAAAATCTCCGCGGGGCACACCTTCCACCACGCAGTGCCTTGGTGCAACGAGGGCATAGGCACGCAGGGGCCAGGCAGGAGGAACGGTGGCCCTGTGACATCTGTTCCTCAGGAAGGACTGTGTGAGTGCCACTTTGGCCGTGACAGGCTGGGCAAGGGAGCAGATGGACCAGCTCTTGCAGAGAAGCAGCCCCTCGAGACCTGGTTGCCGCGGGACCAGACACTGCCTACCATTATAAGGGCCAGGGGACTTTCTCAGATCTAGCTCTTGCTGCTTTGTTGTTGTTTAGATTTTGAAATGCAGCCCTGGAGAAAACTTGGGCGGGTGCACAGCACCAGCCAGGTGCCTGCACCCTGCCCCACTGGTTCCCCAGCATCCCAGCATCATTTCTTCAAGTTGTCTTTCAATCCTATGAAAGGGGGGCTGCCCAGAGCAGCTTTCTGCCCATTATGCTACACTGATCCTGGCTCTGCTGTGGCCATCGCCAGTGGACACCAGCACCCAAGGCCTGTCCCTCCGCAGGATGGAGATGAGATTGTGAGCTTGGCAAGAAGCCCTTTGCAGGGCACTGTTTCAGGCAGCAAGGGTGTTTGGTCATTAATGTCATTTTTCAAATCGTAGTCAGACCTGGGCACAGAGTCACCACCTGGGAAAAGCTGCTGGTGTTGGCCCAGGGAGTAGGTGCTAGAAAATTTGTTTATGAGCTTTTTTTCTTGATTTTTTTTTTGTCTTCAAGGGCTGGCCATTAGAAAGATCACTCTACGTGATACAAAGAGAGCTACACTAAGACAAATCTCATGCCACAGCTCTGATTTTTCTGTCAGGTCAAGGCCAGTTTGCTAAACATCATAGTCTGGCATTGTGAAAGATTTAAGCAAATTCAGGTAAAACCATCACTCTCCTTGTGCCTCTCTGAAGTAGCTGCATTAGCTCAAAACCCAGATGTATTCTGCTCTTCAGCACAGCTATTTAAACTGGCATCAAAATGGCTACAAAACTCCCCTGAAGTACAGGAAAAAATGTCAATCCTTTGTTCCATAATAATTTTACAGTTTCTTGCTTCCCAACAAACTCCCTGAAGTTCCAGCAGTGTCAGTTTTGCATCATTTTTGAAAAGCCCCTTTTTGAGTGAAGAAACAAGCTTTTTTTGTGTAAAGGAAAAAAAACCCAACCCCAAACCCTCCTGCACAACCTCCCAAAAATTATGTGGTGCTGTTTGGTATTGACTCCTCTGGCTTCCAGAGCATATGTGGATGGTGCTGTTTTGGTCCCTCCAGACCTGGCACAATGAGTGGACAGCTCTTCTCCTTGCTGCCAGGAAAGGTGCCAGGAGGTTGATGTAGCTCCGTGCACATTCCCAGGCTGGAGTTTGCCCACAGGTCCTCATACTTGTTGAAAAAAAGAATGGTCGCCCCCATACCCATCTTTGCCTGGAGGCCCCCAGGAGAGCGGAGAGACCTTTTTGTTGCTAAGCTCGGTCTCTGATGCTTCCATGTTCTGATGTACTGAGAGAGAAATTACTCCACATTCCTGTGCAGAAAGTGAATCAAGGAAGACGGTGCGAAGGCAGCTCGGAAGGGGCCAGTCACCCAGTCCCAATTTTACACCAGACTGATGGACACATGAAGACTCAGTCCTATGTCCTCCAGACCGGGAGCTTCAGATGGCTGCTGTCTCTGAACAGCAACACGATGGCTTTCCTGGTCATGCTGGTGAGCATGCTCCACCATACCCTGGAGTCCTGACTAACATCACACCGACTTAGTCACATTCCTCCCTGACCTTTGTTCATGGGCTCATTAAAATAATTGATCCTAGCCATGACAGTCACAGGAGGACCAGATGCTTGTCACATCACCTCTTTGGTGGCTCCTTCCTTCCCAACCCTCTCAACATACTCAGGTCTTTTTTTTTGCCAGAGCTTCCCTTGCCCTGCATCCCCCCAGGGCACGGTCCTAAGCAGCGTGCCCCAAGATCAGCAGGCTCTGTTGGCTCAGGGGGCCTGGGGAAGGTGCCTGGCTGCTGCCCACAGGGAGATCCAGCGGGTTGTTTTGCTGGCTTTATCTCCAGAGTGTTAATTATTGCAGCCCCAGGTGGCATTGTCCTTTACTATTACACGGTTGACCTGTATCTAATCTGTCATCATCTGAAACCCTCTAGCCCATCCTGGCATCCCTGTTCACCCAGAATCCCCCCAGCCTCTGTGTGCCCCTTGCTTTATTGTTCCTGCATAAACCAAGTCACACTTTCAGGATAGAATGAAAGAAAAGCTCCTTAATTTTCATCCAGCAAAGACCAATGAGTTTGGAGACCCCTGGGGCAGATGAATTCCCACCAGGTAGGAGCTCAGAGCTTGCCCATGGTGGCAGCGGGTCCCTGCCATCCTGTCCTCCCTACGCCCGGCTGGGAGCAGAGATATCTCGCGGCTCGCGTTGGCTTTCGGGCTGCTCCCCACTGCGAGAGCAGCACAAAGGAGCTCTCCCTGCTGGTGTCCAGGCCGGCAGCATCTCTAGCGCATGACTTGTAACCGGCCGAGCCCGCTGCTGGTCCTTCACACGCCGTGAATGATAACAGGGAGCCGCAGCCCATTGTCTGGCGGCCGTTGCGCCGGTTTGTCAAGTTTGCGGTTGCATTTTAATCCTGATGCCTTTTCAAAGCCCAGCTGCGCATTGTGTGGGCACAGGAATTCTTGACTTGCAAATCCCCCTAGCATTAAATTCAACCTTCTGGGGCTGTGGTGATCGTCCACACATTGAATGGGGGGTGGAGGGGCGGGGAAGGGGGGAGCATCTTGCCCCCTGCCATGAATAACAAGCAGACAAGAAGCAGCAGAGGATAGAAGAGGGGCTGGAGGAGCCTGGTGACGCCAAGGTGACAGCAGTGGTGACTGTGAGGCTGGGGACGGTACGCAGCAATGGGATTTGTACCGAGACGTCGCCAGCACCCCTCGCCTGCCGTGCTCAATTTGGTGCCTAGAGCTGTTAAAAGCCATTTGCCATTTCCAGCAAACAGGGTTCAAGTGTGCCTCGGTGCTGGACCACAGGGACAGTCCTCAGTGCTCAGCCATAGAGAGGAAGGTGGAAAGGACGAGTCCGTGAAAGCAAAATCCTGCCGGTGTGGCAGTGCCAGCCGATGGCTGGGCCGGGTCATAGGGGCAAATTTTAGCCTTTTTGTGCCCGTCTCAGTCTATTCCGGGGCTTGGGAAGCCGCCCTGCAGGCTGGAGGCACAGGTGTTGCCCAGACCCAGAGCAGGAGCCTGCCCATGCGGGTGGGGATCTGGCCTCGATGACCCAGGTGGTCCCATCCAGTCAGTCCTCCAGTTTAACGCAAGCCATCCTCCTGCTCGGCGTGGAGAACAATAGGCAGCCTGTGTACCAGGAGACGGGCCTACTGCCTCAGCTCTCCTACGGGCTGACTGAACCATCCTCAGAGCAGTCAGGCAAGTTTTCAATGCAACCAAGTTGTTTTTTTCATTAAAAAAAACCAAAACCAAAACCAAAACAAACTAAAAAAAACCACCACAAAACCCCACACATTTGTCAAAGCTGAACCATTTCATAGAGCTGTATCGTTCAGGCAAACTTCTGCCAAAAGCCAGGCAGACTTTTGGTGGCAGCCTGCCCGATTTCCTAACCCTTTGCCTTGCAGACAGCCTCAAAACCCAGGTTCCCAGGACGCCTCCGGGCTGCCAGGGCTCGCAGCTTCCCAGGCCCATGCTTCCTGGGAGGCAGCAGGCAGCAGAACCGCCTTTCCCAGCTCCAGTGGGAGGACACCGACTCCAGGCACCGCTTTGCACGGGACCCCACGCTGCTGGAATCCCACGCCTCGCCCCACGTCTCTTGTCTCTTACGTGACGTCTCTTGTCTGTTGGAAGTGGCCCCAGCAACCCTCCGGAGCTGGGGCAGCGCAGGAAGTGTCAACTGACAGCTCTGCTTTGTTTCAGGGGGAAAAAAGAGAAACACAATCCCTTCTCATCTTCTCTGGTGGCCTCGCTTAACTTCTCAGTGCCTCCGTTTGCCAGGTTCTGGGATCGTAAAGCCCTGTAAAAGACTCGGAGATCCTGGCACTCGAGAGAGGAAGGTAAGAATTAAAACAATAAAAACAACTGGCTCCCAAATCTCTCTACCACCTCCTGACGCAGCACTGTCCTTTCATCTCCTCTTTGCACGCTGTCATATGAATATGATCTCTCTGCATGTCCTCACCTCCCAGGACCTCTCTGTGTGCTCTCCCTGTCCTGATCTCCTTCTCTTCAAGGCCTGGGTATGCTGCAGCCATCTCCGCTTCAACCAGGCTTCCCTCCTCTGCTTCCCTGCCTGCTCTGCTCTCTGCAAGCACTTGAACAGACAAGATGGTTGCTTCCATTTCCTTCTCTGTGTCCCTGAGCTTTCTTCATCTTCAACGGGAAAGCCCGTTGCTCTGGGCACAGACCACAGTCAGGCTCAGTGGAGCCTGGGAGAGGGGACCACTCATTGGAAAATGCAGGAGTATGAATCCTGCAGAAAAAGTGATTTGGTTCCTCAGGATGCTGACCAGGAAGCAAGACCCTGACCCCAGTCACCGTGTCCCATCAAGAAGCTGGCCACTATCTGCTGGCCGTGCAGGACTTGGGGCTTTGTTGTGATGGCTGTCCTCAGAGCATCGCTCTAGGCTCAGCAGAATTCCCCACACCGAGCAGAGAGAGACTTATCCCCTGTTTGTTTGCCCTGATTTGTTTTTAACAAAACTGTGCTGCTGGCTGTTTATCACTTCATTTTCCTCCAGGAGATGAGGCAAGCGACGGAGATCAGCCAGAATAAAACATGACCTTTATGGGCTGTGCTGTGGGCTTGGACTTTCCACCTACCGCCTGTATGTACCAATGGGGTCTGAGATGAGCAGATGCCAGGTGCCATGTTTGGTGCTGGCAGAGGAGCAGCATATGTAGCTCTGAGCTCAGGCCCACGGGATACTCCCCAGCGTGTGCTCATGACACCCACCCAGAGAGTTTTTGTGCCACAGCTCAAGTCACTTCCTCACACCCAGCAAATTCCTCCTCCTGGTCCTCATCCCCCCCCCCGCAGTGAATCTCAGCAGAGGAGGGCTGAGTGCCTGGGGGGGAACGTCGCACACAAGACGCCGTTTCTGGGTCGCTGCAAAGCCCCAGTCTCGTAGGACCTGCCCCCCCGGCAGCTCAGGCCCCAGCTGGGCTGATGGGCGTCTGAGGGACTTTGATCCCTGGAAGAGCCCAGTGCCTGAAAGGCACCGTGTGAGCTGAGGCACAGCACCGCACAGCCACGCAGTAAGACGCTCTTCCCAGAGTGTGCCACCCCTCTCTAGACCCAGCCCATCTCTCCTTCTTTTTCCTCAGAGAGGGAGTGAGGCTCTCTCCAGCGTCATTGTTACTGCCTCCAGCCCCAAGCTGTTCTGTCCAGCCACCCTTTAGACTTGTCATCATTTGGAAGTACGGTGTGTATATCACGTCTCTTCCAAATGCATGGCTCTAGGCATGAGATAAGTTCTTGAGATAAGTTCTTGGTCCTGAGAGGGGTTGCAGGGTGCCTCTGTCCTAACTTCTATGGTATTCAGATAGGAACTGAACATTCATTGTCTTTACCACAGGCTCTAGCTGTGAGAAGACCTTCTCTTCCTATTTTGGGACAAAACCCAAAGCTGTTTCCCCCATGGATGCATCCTGACTTTTAATGGCATTTTCTGAGCAGCAGCAAGCATCAGAGAGGGATGAACCAGAGAAAGGGTGTCCTGGTAAGGGTGTCTCTAAGGGAAGAGATGGGAAGAGATCCCTCCTGACTGCCACTCTTCACTCCTCATCTGAAGATCAGCCCGGAGTGATGTCCCCGATCACCTGAGCCAAACACCATCTGCATGTGGACACAGTCTGCTGAGCTCGGGAGGATGCTCTGACATTGCCTGCCTGTCTCCGCATTGTGCTCGGGCAGCCTCAGCTGGCTGCCCGCTTTCTGAGTACCCCACTCTGACAGCGATCTGCCCAATGGCTCCTGGGGAACTAAAGAGCACCAAGTCCCAAACCCAAAAGGACCAGTGTGAATGAGGACAGTGAAAGCGGGGGTTTTGAGCTTTTGTGAGAACAAAGCAGTTTTCAATTATATGTCTTATCTCCTGCCTTGGTGTTTGGTTGGAGGTCCTGAGCTTCAAAATCCCCCGCTTGAAGCACCAAGAAAGGTGTCCTCCATCCCTACTAGACCTCCAGGCATGTAAAGTTCAAGTGGTTTTTTGGTCAGAGTTGAAGAATAACTCTTCAGGATGCAGGAGAGCCTTTGGGCATGCACAGTGAGGCAGAAGGGCATGTGGACTTGTCTTGGCAACTCCAGGAAGGTAACCAGCTTCCTGGAGACATTTAGGGACACCTTGGGAGAGCAGTGGGGATGAGAGGTAGGCTGGAAGACTGCTCGGCAGCCTGTCTTCCTTCTCCCTGTGCCGAGTCCCCGGCAGGTAGTGACATAAACCAGGCATGTTTGTTTGCAGTGACATTTTGGAGGATGCCTCCCAAAGATGAGTCAGGCTGTGCCTGCTGCAGAAAAACAGTGATGCAGAGTCTTGGGGGACAGTTTTAGTGGCTGTGGAGGAGGAAAACTCACCTGAGCCAGCCTCACTGGTCCTTGGGAACTGCCTGCCACAGATAGAGCCACTGAGTTGCGCAAGGGCATCCCAAATACCCTTCCCTTCCTTCCACGTAATCATTAAGGCCCCTAGAAAATGCTGTAGCAGCTGGAGCTGAGGTGTTCTTTCAGTGGGGTACCCACCCAGAGGTGTACCTCTGCCTCCAGTATTTCCATCCCATCATTGCCCTGTTGCTAAGGTGCTCGGCCTAGCAATGACTGCTGCTGACATGAGACCCTAGATACTGCCTATCACATTTCCCATGAGCAGCAGAGAGCAATGAAAATAGAGATCAGAGAGACGAGGAGAGGAGCCTAACTTGCTAATTACAGTGGTAAAGCAACATTCGGCACCTGCTGCTGGCACTGAGGTACTTCTGCCAGGGGCTAGATGGCAAAACAGGTTTGGTTGGTGGTGAGACAGGGAAGCAAAACAGGATTCACTAGGGCCAGGAGCAGTGAGGAAAAAGCTGGTCTGGCAATGAAGGAATAAGGCAAACTGGTGAGGGTAGAAGCTGGGTGAGTGTATCTCGTGACCCTGCTGGTCGGGGTCTACCCCTGTCAGATGGATTGGGTTTGCAGAGAGGCAAGTTGTCTTGATTATCACCCTTCTGTCATCTCCATGCTCATCTCTGTGCAAATCACAATGTTTTCTTCCTCCTGCCGTTCTGCCAGGGTGATTTGTGTCAGCAGGGTCTCTGGCCAAGGTGATTGCAGCAGCCTATTTTTGGGACTGCCCTTGAGAGCTGCAAGCCAGGAAGGTGGAGCCCAGCTGTTCCGGTGTCCGTGCCCTGGAGAGGCACTAACACCTGCAGTCTGTGCTGGCTGCTCTCCAGTGCCTTGCTAATTGTGTTGGGGTCCTTAAATAATACAGTGGCCATGTGCTGAAGGGGCTGCCTGCTGACTCTCCCGGTGCTCCGGAGGGGACAGAGTGGCTCAGCTGAGGGCCACTTCAGGCTGCAAGAGATGGGAACATCTCCATTTGGGTCCTGGGATTTTGGTACCAGAGGTACTCTCTGACTCAGCTTGGTTGCTGGATATCTGCTGACTCCCTCAGATATTTATTTGGCTCTGAAAGTCAGCAAGAGGCTCACAGTTACTCACTTCTTAGAGGCTATTTTAGGTACAGACGGGGATTTAAGGGACAGGTCTGCCCTCAAAGGTATCTGCATCCTGTACTGACCATGGAGCTTTATTTATCTCATCTTACAGCTCCAGATAATATCCCACTGGGGTCTTGTCCATCCCCAAAGATGCCCCACTTCACCTGAACACAGCAGGGATACATCTGAGTAGCTTGCTCCTAGGCTTCCCTTGATGTGTTGACCTGCAACACCATGAAATGAAGGCAGACACCTGGCTAAAAGCATGATGAGCACCCTGCAGCTTTGTCTTCCAGACTTGCCCATGTAGTAAACACCTAACAGTCCTTCCTGGAGCAAATGTCACCCTACGAGATCCAGGTTGATAGTGACACATGGGCTTGTACTTCTTCCTGTGTTGTGCTGCACCTCAGAGTCTGAAACTTGCCTTGCACGAGAATGGTGATACTGCCCCAACCCAACTGCCCATCTTGCTTATGTCCTGTCTCCAACAGCAGTTGACATATAGAGGAGGATATAAGAAGAAGATAACCACATAGTACTTCCCCCAGCACTTGCCCAGGCCCTAACTGGTCTTCCTGAGCCAGGTATCATTTGCAGAGTTCACAATTCTCCGTGGGTTTCTCTTCCATGATCTTGTGTCCATGATAATGCCTTGGTGCCCTTTCTCAAAGGAATTCTACAGTATCACAACACATTGCTTGAAAAATTGTTTCTTTCCACCTTCTTCAGCTTACTGACTTTGTTTTATGCCCCTGCTTCTTAGTTGGGAGCGAGAAAGAGCGATCTCCATTCACCTTCCCTGGGCTGGTCATCTTTTTCTGGCTCTCTCAGCTATCCCTCGGGTGTCCTGCTCTGGCTGTTCATGACAGGGAGCTGCAGTTCAGTTGTATGGGGAAGAAATGCTGTGAGCTGCAGAGTCACCCAAATAAAGCTGTAGTCTTGTGTGTGATACCCTCCAAATATTGCTGAATTTCTCTGTCTGGCACTCCTGCCAAGCTAAGAAATCCTGTTACCCCTATTCGAACGAGATGCAGCATGGCCAGGTATCAAATACTCCTCTGGTGCAAAACAACTGGTTGGAAAACAGGGACTGACCTATCCAAGAGGTGCTTTGCTAAGCTCAACTAACCAGCTGACCCAAGCCTGTCTTGTCATTATAGTGACCAACCCACTGAGGCTGCAATTTGACCGGTGGCTGCGAGCATCACCTGGGGTTCTCATCTGGCTCGGATGCCTGCGAGAGGCTGGCTGGAGAGAAGGCGCATTTCACAAACAAAGCAAAGGAGGCGAGGGAGGGAGGCAGGGGAGCAGCTGAGCCAGTGGAACTGTTTGTGCAGCCATAATCACGCCATAAAGCAAGGCAACAGCGCCTGGAAGACAGCCCTTGTGCTAGCCTGGCAAACAGGTCCTGGTGAGCAGAATCGCTCAAAACAAAGCTGCCTTTGCCGGGGGACTCGGTCCCCTGAATGGCACGTGCTCGTGCACTGGCTGCCCATGGGGGCACCGCTTTGCTTCTTTTTGTCCGTGGAAGAATTGCTCCCTCCAGGTTTTAACTTTACAGCTGTGTGCCTGTGTTAAATAGTATTTTAAAAAGCGAGGACGGCCGGTTGTTTTCGACAGTTTGAAAAAGTCCCACCCAATGGAAACGGAAGCGAGCAGAGGATGGAGGAAGGCCAGGAGGGAAGGTGTCACAGCCCTGCCTGGGGCAACCACTGCTCCTTGTCCAATGGCTGTAACTCATGTGCTCTCCACCTGTGACATCTTCCTCTGCCCACGTTTCTCTCACTGGGCACCCTCCAGCTGACCCTTCTGTAGGGCCAGAAGCAGTATCAGTGACAGGCTACAGCAGAGAGACTCGGCACTCGGCTCTGGGGCACCAGCAGGAACAGGGATGGCAGCCGAGGGCAGGACTGGGAGGGTGTGGGGACAGACCCTGTAACCCGCCTGAGCCACACCATACAACTCCAGGCTGTGTGCTGACCTGGTGGACACTGATGCTCCACTCTGTCACCAGGAGAGGATTTTGCGTTCAGAGATGCTCAAGAAGAGACTGGGAATAGCACATGAGCCAGGCATCCTCCCAGCAGCTGAAGCAGGTGGGAGAGACAAGCCAGACTCTCCCTCTCTCTCAGCCCTGTCCCCCACACACACTTCAAATGAGAGCTGCAAAGACCTCTGTTCTCCAGACTGGCCTCCCCCTCCCTCGGTATTACTTCTCTCAACTCCTTCAGCAGCTCAGCCCTGCATCCAAGTTTACATATAAATAAAGAACGAGTGTGAAATCCACCCTGGGGTCTCTCCTGACTCCCACTTGGCTCTGTAATTGGAAAGTCTGCCAGCAGGAGATATTGCAATGAGCTAAAGCAGAAACAACCTTCCTTTATCCCAGGCAGAGATGGAGGGTGGGGTTAGGTCCCCAGCCCAAACCTCGCCGACTGGGAAAGACACGGAGCAGATATGCACAGACTCAACTGAGCTCTGGTTCTCCATCAGGCTCTGGAGGCTCCACCACTCTGCTGTGCCCAGAGGGAAGGTGCAGGCACATACCAGAAAAGATCATGCAGTAGCTCATCCCTCGGAGCAGGGCTAGTCTAGCACTTTGCAAGCCCTGACCACTTGATGCCAACAGGGAGGAACCTAAGGACAGAGATGTGATCTCTGCAGTACATATGTGGTTCAAACACCTGTATCTTCAAAAAAAGAAGACACTTAACTTTGAGGTTCCCCCATTTTCTCTGTGCTCAAGAAAGAGATTTCCCCAACACATACATATCTCCCATCAAAACACTGCCAACCTACAGGGTTTTGATTATTTAGCCTAAAGGAATTGAGGGTCAGACTCTCATCTTCATCCCCTTCCTGAAGGGAAAAACAGACTCTCACACCTGGGGTCTTCTATTACTGCCAGCCAAGCCCCATATTGCAGACAGTGCATCTCACAGGGGTGGTAGCATCACCTTCCATGGAAGCAAAGTCCACACACCTCACCGGGCTACATTGCACCTCAAACATGCATATGAACAGCCAAGAGCCACCTGGTGCTGTGAAAGACAGCTCAGAAACCTCCTCCACCAAACCCCATTGATTTTTTGCTGCCTCCTTTAGTTTTTTGAGACCCCGGAGGCATAAATGTTGCCTCCAGTAGAACCACTTCAAAAGCAACAATGATCTCAGTACAAGCAGATCAATGTCCCAAAGCTTTATGTTTTCTGAGAAAATAATACAGCTCTTCTGCTCCCAGTGTCAGGGAGGTTTGTTATCCGCATTAGGATGCTATGTTCACCCAGAGATGAGGGGCTAAGTGCTCTACAGATTCATATGCTTTTGGTCTAGCATCACTTGGCCATGATGAGCTCGTCAGATGAGCAGATGGAGAAGAAGCCCAAGGAGGGAAGAGGAGCAAGGTATGGTTGGATAGCACATCAGACCAAGAATGGAGTCAAAACAAGTACCATGAGCTGCTGACTGATGTTCTCATGCAGAACCAGTCTACTGCTATGAAGGGTAGGGGAGAGATGATGCTTTCTCTCTGCAAGTGCACCAGAATTTCTGATGGATGTAGGACCCAGGTAACTGGGAAGTTAAACTTCTTCAAACAGAAATTTCCTTTTCTGACCAGTTCTCTAAAGAGCGAACAACCACAACATATGAAATACAACAATATTGCTCACGTTGTCTGTGTGAATTTAAACACCAACTGACCCAGCAAACAGTTTATGTCAAAACACCAGCAAAATCAGTAAGCTCACTACTTTGGTCGTGGCATTTGGAGCAAGAGGCAAGGTGGTGCAGTAGGCTCGTGTAAATCCCTTGTACACATAAACATTGCTTCCACGGCCTTTGGAGACTTCCTCATTATCATTCCCATGATTTACCCTCTAAGACCAGACAAGAGCATGCAAAAGCACCGTTAGGGCTGTACTTTTTTCCCAGCGAGATACCGCCAGCCGAGTATTGCAGGCTCTTCCTTTTGCTAATCCTACCTCCTGGAGGCACTTAGCAACTAATCTGGATTACCTATTTCTACTCTTCCGTGGCAAAAGAAACCTCATTGTTTCAAGTCCTGTGGGCTCACTTCAAGGCACTGGCCCACGGGAACATAACCCTTGTCTTCCTAATTTGATTTAGGTTGCTCCTTTGCCAAGACCCCTCAAGTCTCACGTGTATTTAAGTAAGCGGGCCCTCGCATGGGCTCCAAACACAAACTCTAGCCAAGGACATTATCCTGTTGTAGCAAAGCACCCTCAGACCCAGGCTTGCAGCAGGAGGATTACTGCTATTTAGCAGTGACTTGTTAACAGGCACCTTAAGGATATATAGACAGCACAACGCTGGCCCACAGCATGGAGCTGGAAACGCCTTCCTGGTCTGATCTAGACAGGGGTTTTCTACTTCAGAGCATCCCTTGTCAGGTTTTAGCCAGCCCATGTCACTGCGGGTCAGAGCATTCAAACAGAAAAAGTCCAGATGACTTCACCAAGCACGGGAGCAAACCTTTGGCTCCAGTCACCCAAGAAGCAATCAGCAGGAGTTAGTAGTCCCAGAGCTTTGCGAGCAAAATGGGTCTGGGCTGGTGCAAATAAAAGCCCCAGGGTCTGCCAGTCTCAGAGCTATTTTCCCAGCCCTCCTCCAGCTCCTTGCCTGTGACAGTCATTTGCGAGGCGGGATGCGCAGACCTGCCCACGGCGCTCGATGCGAAGTCGTTGTGACACCACCCGCCTGTCTAAGGCCTTTGTGAAAATCCTTACATCCTTCTCTGCAGTGAACCTCCCGGTTTTATTCACCGTTTTGGTCACTGCTGGGCTCTTGAGCAGAGGTCCTCTTTCAGTTGTCACAAAATAGGTCAGTTCCCGGGAGGTTACAGCCCATTCAGAAGCCCTCATCATAGAGTGTGGCTTTACAGAAGCTTAGGATGGGTTCCAGCTCCCTGTCACAGGCACCACTACCTTCTTGTGCCTGCATCTCACTGCGCCCATCTCCCGTTCCTTGTCATCCTGCCTACTCCCCACGGGCGTACACAGGTCTGCCTATTCTTATGCCATCATCTTGTTTGTGGCACAGGTGCTGAGCTGCCTCCAAGTGGCGCTGAGCTCAGCTGCGTAAGCAAGGCTCATAATGTCTCTCACTCGGCCTGACCACCCCACTGAGCCCGACCCTCACAAGTTTTGAGCAAATTAGTAGGACATGGCCTTGCTCCAGATTGCTCTCCATGCTCTCTCACGTGCATTATCTTGGACTTTTCACAGATGACTGTCATGTAGGAGGATTATTCCCAGGGAATCTCATTTCTCACTTCTACTCACACATCCTGGTGGCCCCTTACTAAAGACAGCAAAAGCCCCAGCCCAGGAGCCTCTCCAAAGAGTCAGAATTAGAGTAGAAGATGACTTGGCCTAATTACATGAGGAAAATGGAAAAATTTATTCCCCAGACTACTCTTGGGAAAGAGCATCCTGGCTTTGCAACCAGGGGTGACTTGTTCTGGAAGGAAGAATGTTGGTGGCGGTATCTAAAGTCTTCAGCTTGTTCGCTGAGCCAGGGAAGACAAAGGAACCAGCTCGTCCCCAGTAGCAGCATCACACTCGTCATGGTGCCAGGATGCCTCCCTGCAGTATGGCAGCTCCTAGGAAAACCAGTTCAGGTGGGGCTCATGGTGTTTGCAAGAATTCAGAGTTAGTTGTCACAAAAGCTCTTCCACTTGCCTGCTGATCCATTCCTCCCTTCCCAGGCATTTTCCAGCCACCACTATTTCGTATATGGCTCCAGAGACGGCAAGCCCCTGGCCTGTCCTGGTGAGCCAGCACCATAGATAAGGTGAGGTTAGGTTTCTTGACTGTTCCAGATGCCACACCAAGCTCTGTCCAGCTATTTTGGGCTCTGCTCTGACTGGTTCTGCTTTAGTGCCTCCTGCAGCAGGGCAGGCAGTGGTTCTCCTGTGCAATGCACCATTGGCAAGAAGCAGTGAAGCTGAGTAGCTGGACAACAATTATCTCTGCACTACATGGGTCAATGAAATCTCTAGTGGTGGGGCAGGACCTTGCTGCAGACCTGGGTATCTCTGCCACCTTTGAGATCTTTGTCAGAGCCGCTTGGAAATCGGTGAGGAAATATCTTACCCCTAACACTGCAGCCAAGGGATTCCCAGGTGCTGGCTGAATGGCATTGAGTAGGTCTCCTTCCCTCCAAGCAGGGCAGCCAGTGTCTCCAGGAAGCACTTCAGAGCAGCTTGTCCCTCCTGGTCACCCTGGAGAAGAGCTAACCTCCTTCAGAGTTGAAAGTGCCTCGCCAAGCTCTAATTTTCTAAATATCCTGTTCTTGCCCTGTGGTCCCAGAAGGACTTCCGAGGCCCAACGCTTGCGACGGCAGCCAACACGCTGTCCCACAAGGACGGGAAGCCACGTGTTCCTCCTTCCCACCAAAGTGCATCCCATCCTGGCCTCCAAACAGCCCCAGTTCTGCATCGCCTGCCTGGACTGGAACAAAGGATGCACCAGAGCCTGTGAGTAAACTGGGCAAAGCATCCCAGGCCAGTATTCACCATGGGACGATCTCACGCACTGTGCTTGTGAAGCAAGACACCACCAGCCTGTCTGTATGGTGGGGAAGGACCAGCCGGGCCCGCTGCCTTCTCTTCACACTGCAACACCCAGGGTGCAGCCCCAGGCAGATTCTCTCCTCGCTGGATAACTTACATGTAGCTTCCCTGCTCCGTATACTCAGCTGTTCCTCTGATATGGTGCCAGTCTCAACACATGGATACCAGGCCTTCGAAATCTTCCATAAGCTCAAGGAACTTTACATTAGCACATTGTCTACAATCTTGAAGCCTACAGGCTGAGACCGGCAAGTCTTCCATAAAATACCCAGCAAGGTAACGGTAACTTTGCACAGAGCAGAATGAAACGATGGAGCCGTCCATCTTTCCAGCTGCTACATCTTTTTTTTGGCTGAATAAAAATTTCATTTAATAGTAGCATTCAATTTAGTGGCACCTGTTTTATTCCTGTGTCACCAGGACCTGGAAGGAATGCTTTTCTCACAACTTTCAATGCTATTTGCGAGGATATGGCTCCTAATCATGGCTCTGCTGTGTTAATATTTCCAGGAATTTTCATCAGAGCATTCAACACGAGCCCTTGGTTTCTGGGAGTTTCCCTTCTCTTATGAAACTTTTGTTATTCTTCTCCCAGCATTAGTGAGAAATTGGAGGGGAGAGAGGAGGTAAGAGCGTTCAACATCGTCATGACCCAATTTCCGCAACATTTTGCATTTTGGGGCTATTCACCCCCAGTGACTAATTCCTCCTTTTTCCTTCTTAGAAAGCCACATTTGTTCCCTTCAAGATCACTTCCCGTCCTACCCCTTTCTCAAACTCCAGCCCTACAGTCCACAGGCAAATCTGGAAAAACATCCCTGCTCTCCTTCAGGAAGCAAAATTGATAAAGGGGAGCTGGACAAAGACCTGGCTGCAGTCTGGTCTGGCAAGAGATGCTCCCTCCCCTCCCATTCCTTCCCTGGGCTCCTGTCGAGTGGCCGGGTGGTGAAGGCTCTCAGCCTGCTCCCGGCCAGTGTCCCAGGCAGCTGTCAGCAGGGTGTCCATGATTTCACTCAGCATCCCCTGGGAAAACCATTGCCCTGTACCCTTGGGCCCAGCCCTGACCTTTGCTGCTGGGCAACAGCTGGATCTGGTGACCATGGGGCTTGTTCTTGCTGCCCAGTGGGTCAAGGACTCAGCAAGACCCCTGTCAGCTCTGGCAGGGCTGCTTGAGATGCTCAGCACCATGACAGTCAGGACCAGCTCAGAGAGGTGTCCCTGCCCCACAGATGGAGTCCCATGTCACAAGGCCTCCAAAAATGTCCCTAAGGTCAGCTGTGGGTTGACCCACCTGACTGGTTGCCAGGACTTGGCAGCAGATGGCTGCAAGAATCCTGCCGTCTCTGCTCCCGGCAGACCTGCTCCCCACTCCTCGTCCCTGCTCCTTGTCCCACTGTTGGTAGATGTTTGCAGATGGCTCACCCCATCTCTGCCCTTCCCAGCCCACTTGGAGTCCCTCTTCTCCCACCTCTGTTTGGACACCAGCACTACCTGTGCTGTCTCCAGCACACTTCATGGGCCAGCATTGAGCGTGCTCCAGCACCAGCTGCCTTTCACCATCTCCCCCACAAAACCCTTGGCCTAAAGCCCTGTGGGCAAGGTTGACCCTCTGGAGATGCCTGTCAGCACAGCCTGTCCCAACTTGCAGCTCTCCCTTCTGGCAGGTTTCCCAGGGGAGGAGGGGGAAGGAGATACTTGTCCTCTCTTTGCTGATGTCAGCATTCTCTGCCCTCGCCCCCCGGGTTGTGCCACATCTGCATCCCCCGAGCATGCCCTGCACCATCCCAGGAGGTACGAACCATACCACCAGCACCAGCCCCCAAAGTCTCATGTCCCACCCACAGGAGCACCAGAGGGGAGGTCACAATTTTGAGATCGCTCTACCCGGAGACAGCTTGTTTGTTCTTCTTACAAACCACGTCCTTACAAAATGCCGGCCCACATGGGAATCCCAATCCCACCCCTTCATGCCATGGGCGATGAGGACAGGGGTGCCATGACAGGGAACCCCATACTGTCTGGCAATGAAGAGCTACTGGGTGTGAGAGCAGGTAATGGGGTCTCAGATTTTGGGTTCTCTGCCCTCAGGAAGCCCATGCAGAGAGGACTGAGGAGCTGTTTGGACTCGTCTGCTTCTCTCCACCTCTGCAGGAGGGTGTGGGTGAGATCCTTTTTGCCAAGAAGCCCCATGGCTTGTCCTTTTTGGCTGTTTATGACTTGGACCAGATCGGGTTTCTAAGCTCTTCACAACCAGGCAACTTTTTTTTTTTTAAAAAAAAAACCAGGCGCTATGATTTTCTCCTCTTTCCTCACCCTCCCATCCTCCACCCTGCGATTTGTGGTCTGGCCTGAAGATGGTGAACAAGCAGCAGTGCTCTGGAGAGCAAGAGGGGTTGGGCCACCTCTGTGCCCACCCAGGTCCCCTGTAAAATGCCCACAGGCCTAGGCAGGCAGCGAAGCATTCTCAGCATCACCCTGCTGCACCCAGTCAAGCGACCTCCCCATGATCTCCTGCATCGTCTAGCCTGGCCTCTGAAGAAGACAGGACCCAGGAAGGGAGGGGGGGCACTGCCATGGCCCCTTCAGCCTCCAGAAACACATTTTATGGTCCCTGCTGAGCTGCAGGTTTGCAGCATGAGCTGCGGTCCCCCACTCCATAAAGGGCTGCAAGCCCTTTCCCAGGGTGCTGCGGGGATGAATACGGAAGATAGCGTGAGGTTCCCAGAGCAGGTAACGTCCCCCTAATTAAGATAAATACTAATTAAGTCTGGGACTTTGAAAGAAACCCTGGGAGCAGACTCCAACTCCTGTTGAATTTCAATGGGAAAGAGACACCTGACTCCAGAAAAAAACCAGCCTCTGATATTAAGCTTAAATGGGCCCTTCTCTAACGTTGATCTATTGCTGCTCTGTAACTCACAAGCGCCTTCCCGTACATCCGAGCACAACATCAATGTCCTGGAAATGCTAATAAGAAGCTTTAGGAGGGCAGCAGAGAAGAGGCTCTGACTCCGATGTCCGTGATCACCCTGTGCTATTAAACATTATGGACAAGCTTTGAGCAGAGCTCACCCGCACAGCGCACAAAGCTCTGGCTGAGCCCCTGGTGCTTTGTGCATCGCCGCTACAAACCGGAGCAGCCTCCTCCTCCTATCCAGCAGTGGAGAGCTTATGTTTGGCAATCCCAATCCTGCACTGTCTGGGAGACCTCTACTGGGGTGAGCAAGGCAAAGAGATGGTGCACACCCAATAGCTGGTTCAGACACAGAGCCGTGAGTGCTGGGAGCAGCCTCCCAATGACCACCAAAGGACGGCAGCAGGAAGCAAGCCCTTCGACTTGTGAGCAGACCCCCAGGCAGCCACAGAGGGATGGGGGGGGGCCACAGCCCCCAATTAACGTGCCCACTCTGTGCCCACACATCCTTCACCTCCCCTCCCTTGTCCTGCAGAAGGTTCAGGCCACCCGTGCAAAGACCATGCCGTGGGGCCAAGGCAGCAGGAGCCACTCCAGGAGGTGGGGGCACATAGCACCGGGCTAGCAATGGAAAGCGCTTGGGATTTCTAGCGACGGTGATCCAGGAGCATGGACCGGCAGCGCTGAGTTTGGGCTGCAAAGCCGTTTGGGAACACCAGACCGTGAGACCCCTTCGCAAGCTCCCACGTGTCCAGCTGGCTCAGACCCAGCATTGTGACGGACTGGACCTTGCAGGCCCATTGCCAGCCCAGAGGTCTGAAAAACACAACCCCTCTGTCCTTCTGTCCTGCTCGCCAGTGCCTGTTTCAAATTAGCATTTCCCCTGCCCCCACCTCCAGCCATTTGGGCAAATCCCCTCAGCTGTCTGCCAGTGGTGCTGGGGTGAAAGGAGACCAGCCCGGGAGCCCGTTTTGGTTTCCAAGGACTTTCCCAAGTCCCCGGTACACTTTAGCAATTAGAGGGTTAAGTTTCCTCCCGGCCTCGCTGCATTAACTGGAAAGGAATGAAGTGTCAGGCATGTTCTCACCACAGCAGGCTGTTGGAAAGCAACTCCCTTCTCCACGCACACACACCTCCCACTGCTGCGACCAAATTATTTTCTATCCTCCAGAGACCCAGTATGCCAGACAAAATCTGCAGCATGACTCTGATTCATTGCAAAAGGATGCAGATGTAATATTCCCTTTTTTGCCGGGGCTTCTCGCACGCTAATTCACACGGCATCGCGGCGTTGCGAGTTTTACAGCTCTCCTTCTCTCTTTATTATTTTTTTTCGGAGGGCTCTGACGCCCCTCACTGACCCTTGGCCCCATGTCCTTTCTCCCAGCACCACCAAAATAAAGACACTAAGCCTCCCATCTCCAGCGTGCAAATAGGCAGCTCTCCCCAATGTGCTAATTAGCCGAGTGTTTGGAAGTAAATAGGTATGATTGGTGGTAATTTCCTGGCTGAAGGGGTAATTATTTGTTTCAAACAGGCTGCAAAATAACCCCTGTAAGGTGAGATAGGAAACTAAATTCAAAAGAGGTTTCCTATTCCCACTAAGCAGGATTGAAAACTGGTTTGAAATTCCTTTTTTTATTTATAGTACATGGTATCCATGGAAACCTACAGAGGAGGTCATGGTAGCTAGGCCTCCGTTTCACCCTGCTCAGGGGATTACCGTTGCACAGTGGTACGCAGCCGTGTAAGAAAGTAGATTCACAATTCCCCGCAAATAGCCCCCCCTCCCTCCTCACCAGCCCCCAGCCCCAGCCTTCCTGAAGGGCTGCGGGAGAGCTTTTGGGAGGCTCATAAATCTGCTCCGAGATGGGGAAGTGATGGGAACTCTGCCTCCAGCGTCCCCCAGAAGCAAGAGGCTGCCAAGAGCGCGCAGGCTCCCCACGGTACCCTGACGGTTGACACGCTGTAGGACAGAGCCGCTCGCGGCGTGGCAGCAGGATGTTCTTCCCCTCACCCGGCTCCCAGATTCCGCACAAAGTGGGAGGAGCACCCTGGACAACATTCTGCTCAGCTCACCCAAGTGAGGAAAGCCCGAGCTCAGTCCAGATCCCAAATTCCCATTCGCAAGCAGTGATGTGCAGCAGGACATCTTCTGTGTTTTACCTTTCCCTGTTGATCTCAGGAAAGCCATTGCTTTAAAGGAAGAAGGGGAAGCCTGGGCAAAGGAATACCACAGAAATGACTGCGGGTTTTGGCCAGATCCTGGGGGTGTGGTGCTGGGCACTGCTCCCCTCATTGACTTCAGCAGGGGAAAATAAGGCTGTTTCTCGCCTTCAGGAGCTATTTGGGCTCGTCCAGGTACGGTCCATTTGTCACTGCGGCCAGAAGCGACTCCACGCTACAATCCGACCGCATGTGATTTAGTGGGAGAGGGTGGTCGTTACTTTTTATGCCGTATGTAAAACCCAGCTACAGCCCGTAGAGCGGCTGATGCCCTATAAACAGTCAGCGGCAGCCTCAAGCGAGCAGTGCAGAAGTAGGTGCGCTCTGCCAGCTTGCTCCCCCATGCTGGCAGGCCCATAGCGGCTGGATGTTCCCCGGGAAGGCAGAGGTGGAGCACGAAGCTGCTTCACGACCATTTTCCACCCCAGACGAGCCTGCCGCCCAGACCCCCCACACTATCTCTCCCCTCGAGCTCTTCACGCTCTGCCCCAGTGGCGCGCAGAGCAACATTATGCCTGTGACCTTCACTAATTCACTTTCCCTCTCCACGCCGCCTTCCCTCCGCTTGCAGAAAGACACGCTTTTTCACACAGCATAAAAATAGCCTCTGTAAGGCGTTGCCAGAGGAAGCTGCGGGGCCAGCAGCATGTAGGCGGGCGGAGGGACCGGCTGCTCCGCTCGGGTCCCTGGCCCTGCTCACAGCAACCCTTGCCTGGGCAGGGAGCTCCCAGACCAGGCTCTGACCACCCAGATGCCCTTGGCCTCCTTAACATCTTGCTGTGGACTCAGTCTTGATGTGGTGAAATCCAAACGATGGGGGTCAGTTGCAGGGACGTGCTGCTTTTATCGACGTTCTTTCCCAAATGGAATCTTTTTCGCCGCCTGTTTTGGGAAACGGAAGGCTGAGAATATCAAAATTAGGTGAATTGTGAGGCAGATTTTTGAGGCTTTCTGAACAAAACACCTGCCCAAAAAGTAATTTCCGTGTCCTTTATAGAAATTATTCTGCTTTGAGTATGTGTTGGTGGGAACTAGTACCAGAGCCATTACTGTCATGCAAAACTGAACTGTTCCTATCAGACGGACTTTATGTCACCAGAAGCCCTGTCCTGATAAACCACCTCCTTCAATTCACAAGCCTTTACCTTGATTCTTCCTCTGCCATCCCTCCAGCTGGCACATGCATGGCACCGTACGATGGCAGCCACCCCCAGCCACCCGCTTAGGCTTTAAGCCAGTACCGTGGTGTTTTCTCAATTCCCATTATCACCCCTAATGTGCCCTCCCAAGACATCCCACAGTTTTTCAAGTCCTTCCCCAAGCCTGCCCTTTGCCAGAAGTAAAGCACCTTGGGATCATTTTATCTGCTGGGCAGGGCTTCAACTGGCAACCACCACCTGTGAAGTAAAGCTCTGGGCACACCTCATGGCTGATTTGAAGAGGTGAATTACATCCCAGAAGTGTCCTTTTGTCTCTAGCAGTAGCTATAAACATTGGAGACATCAAAAGGTAGTCAGGATGAGTCTGGTTCTGCTCTACCGAGTGACCAGCCAGTGCCATAGTGCACCTCTGCTCCATGTCAGCCTTCTCTCCTCTGCCCTTTCTAACCCAGGGAGCCGCTCCCCAGCTCAGTGTAAAATCTGCCTCTGCCCCATACATCTTTTCTCACATTAGGTTCATCCACAGGGCTGGTGGTTTTCTAGTGCTAGCCACAATTTTGTGCCTACCTTGACGCATGCTATGCTGTCGCAAGTACAGTCAATCAATCTTGCCTCGGCCAATAGGCAGGAGAGAAGTAATGTTTTTCCTACTCCCCCAGCTCTCTTCTCCTCCCGTTCTCCATCAGGCACTCGGTAAGTTCACAAGGGCAGCCAGCTCTCGGTTTCCTTGGTCACGCACAGCAGCTTGCCCTCCTAGAGTAATAAAAACAAATGACACGTTGCTGTTTGTTGTCGGAGACGTTACTGGGCCCCTCCGCGGACGGAAGGGTTTAGGGGAAAGAAGAATTTGTGTTTTTACCTTCCTTCTTGGGCAGGTGGAGAAAAAGTTGTCAGTAGTTGTTAGCTGTTGGTAGACGTAAGGCCAGAGTTGACTGAAAAGGATGAGCAAAGATTAAGGCGTATTGAGGGGCACAAGGCTGATAGATAGAGGTGTGTGTGACTGTAGATGTAGGAGCAGGTGAAATGACTCTGGATCTGATTATCTGGAAGCAAGTGAGATCCAAGAGGTGTCTGTGCCAGATTCCGATGCCTGCCAGAGGGGGACAACTCCCCACCTTCTCATGATGCCCTGTATCCTGTGCTCCCGACCCTGGATTTAGTGACTTTAATGTGTGGATCTTGGGTCTAGTAAGATGAAGAACAGATTCATTCTCCCTGGTGGCTGTAGCCAAGATCTGCCCTACTTCTGTCTGCATTCCCTCCTCGTTCACACGAAGCAGCACTCACACGTGCACGTGTACACACACACTGTACTGCATGGAGGGAGCCCTGGGAACACCAGCAGAGCTGGAACTTGGGAGCTCCAGAGCTGCTCACGCCAGGACCCAGGTCTTCCTTTAGCCCACACATAGCTCAGGGTGATCGAAACCCTGCCAAGCTGGTCCCCCTGACCCAGGAGCCCTGTGGCACCCATCCTGCAAGCTCTTCATCCCATTCCACGTTGAAGCAACCAGGCAGGCTGTCTGAGATGACCAGCCTGGGCCTCAGCAAGCAGCCCGCTTCAGGAGGCGGTCGTCCTCTGGGGCAGTGAGCAGCATCGAGCCTGAAGGGCTTCACCATCTGGTTGCTGATTCAGATGCCAGCCCCCACTCTGTGACTTTCCAAAGGCTGCGGGAGAGAAGGACTCGCAACACCTTTATCTTTAGCTTTGCTTCTCCCTTTCTTCCTACTTTTATTAGCTGGGAGACATCCCATCCTTTTTATAGCTCTGAATTCAAGGGTGATCGGATGAAAGTGTAGCTGGGCTCCTGCACGGGTAGATGAGCAGCTATAAGGTCAAGGCACCTGAAAGAAAAGTTTCCAGCTTTCACAGCCCTAAAGATTGTCCCATAAAATTACTCATAAAATTAAAGTGGGGTTTGGGTTTCAAAGCCCTGAGAAACTCAAAATAGTCATCAGTCAATTCTGGTATATGGGAAGCCTCAAACCTCTGCTTCAATAAGCAGAGGTTAACGCTGCGCTGTAACATCTGCTGGGGACAGGGGAACACGTCTGAGGTGGCAGCGTCCAAATCAGCTTGGAGGTTATGGCTTCGGCAGTGGGTGATAAGCTGTTTTCTCTATTAAGACCCTTAGCTGGCTCTGCGTTATGGATCTGAATTGCTTTGGTCAGATTCTTCCCAATAAAGTGCAAAGCCACCTTCTTGGACCCCTCTGCAGGATTTATGAGGACTGGGTCTGCTCCAGTTTTCTTTCTGTATCAAAGTGATGATTTAACTAATTGATGATCTAATTTCGGGCTGGAACTGAAACTAACCTGCCGATTTGTGAATTTGACCTTGGTGCAGATTAACAGCAGCGGCAGCTCGTGTTGGTGTAACAGCGTTGGTAACAGCTTTTCCTTTGGAGAGACCTTCCCTGGACTTGGCTTTTGCTTTTTAAAAATATATCAACAGCACAGTAAATGCTGAACGTGAGGGACAGCGGCTCGGGCAGCTCCAAGCATCTCTGTGGGGAGGGAGCCCCTGGCTGCACATGTCACTGTCATACCTTTGGCAGCAAATGCCAGCTTTGAACCAGGCAGGGGAGCTGATCTTGCTGAAAAACACCCCAGGCAAAACAAGGGAAGGTTCCACTCGGCAGCAGCGACAAGGTCACGCGAACGCGTGGGTCAGCACAAGATGGAGGGAGAGGCTGGGTGGGGGAAGCTGCTTGCCCACCTGTGCCAGGCCCCAAGCCGGCAGAGCTGTCCTGGGCTGTCTCTGCCAGCCAGAAGGCAGCAGCTTCAGGGACCATGACCTCCGCATCCGTCGAAACACCATGACAGCGAGCCCACAGAACAGGGATCAAACGGCTACCCAGGCGTCTGTTTGCATGTGCTAAGAGAGCCCCAGCACACCTCGTACCCCGACACCCCTGCACTCGCGCTGGTGTTCACACGTGCACACACACATCCCGGTGTACCTTTGTAGATGTGAACACACGCGTGCTCACACTTACCAAAGGATGCCTGTGCTCCCAGGCACACAGGCTGCCCGCGCACTGCTCCCTGCGCACCCTCCACGGCCACCCTGCAGGACCCACAGCCCCACACTCTTCACCTTCACCTTGGTCCAGTGATGCCCCAAGACCCTGGTAGTCACTGGGTTGGTTGGCTGCTCCTGGCTGAACCAGATTTTCCACAGCCTCCCACCAAGCGTAGGACCTCACTAGGCAGTCCCTGCTGCACCAGGCAGATCCATCTCCTGCCACAACTTGACAGATCTTTCCATCTCAGAGGGTCCAAAGCTTTGAGGTCTTCATGTCTGCCCAAAACCAAGTGACAGTGAGCTGCTCAGCAGGACCTGAGTGAGCTGAGGTTGCAGGATTCTGCTGGGGGGGGGGGGGGGGGGAT